>PUFA01002250.1:0-29467 GCA_003508835.1 Eonycteris spelaea | reverse complement strand
AATCAATTTTCATCAGTTTGGGTGACAGATGACACCCACACCCTAAGATACTTTATCTTAAGATGGACATTCTTACCGAAATAAAAACAGACATATAGATCAATGGAACAGAATAGAGAGTCTAAAACAACTAATGACACATTAATGGTCATTAATTTATGAGAAAAGAGCCAGAATATCCAGTGGTGAAAGGACAATCTCTCCAACAAAAAGTACTGGGAAAACTGGACACACACATGTAAAAGAATGAAACTGGGTCACTATTGTTAGAGTTCAGAGAAATGTACTCCAAGATGTGTATGTGAGTTATTCTTGAGACCCCTTCGGACCAAGAGGAACTTTTCCCTCTCCCTTCAAGATTTTAAATGTTGGGGACTTGCCTGCAGTAGAGTGATCACTACAGATAAACTGTTATTACCTATGTATAGACAACATCTGCTTCAATTCAGCATGTAATTAAACATCTTCTGACTGACGCATCTCTCTTACTTTCTTGCTCATGACCTTTCCCCTCTAAAGCCCCAGATGCCTTACCTCATCCTTAGCTCAGAATGTCATATATGCCTCATTTTCTCTTTGTCTCTGAAACTATATGTTTCCATAGGACCCCACTGAGAGATATATATTTGATAATTAATTTGCCAGTGACCACTGTAGGTACTGTAGACACCAGCTAAATGAGACTATAAACCAGGAGATCACATATAAGTTATGTGTAATGCCTGACATTAAACTTTTGATTTATGCATCATCCATTTTAAATCCATTCTTATCAAAAACAAAATTAATCTAAACAAACAACAACTAGCTGTATGGTAAGGCTAGTAGATAAGCACAAAGTTTCCCCCACTTAGTCCATTCCCTATCTCCCTCTCTCTCTTCTCAGATCCCCTCTCCCAGGTTTTCCTGTGTGGCCCCCAATTCACACAGGACCTTTGAGTAACAAGCCTGGTGTTTTCAAAGTTCTCTGATGCTTATCGCAAATATAATAAGGACCACAAAAATCTGGTTCAGACACAGCATTGGCTCTGATATGAGTAACAAGCAGTAGGGACCCAGGCCATGGCCCCAGGTCTTCCTCACCTATAGCATCATCAGCAAAAGGCTGAGACTTGAATGGAATTATGATGAAGTCTACATTATCAAAAGAGCTGTTAAGGTACTGATTAAACAGAAAGAGGGACACCAAAGTAGAAACTGGGATTTCGGATTTTCGTGGGATGAAATTATGCAAATTGGCTTAATAGTAAGTGAAGTCATTTCACATGAGTAATACAACTATGACTATTCTATCTGTAAAACAATAAAACATATCTTACAATGATATATGTCATAATGGAAGACATTATTCTTTAGAAATCCAAGTAACCCATTAAAGAAACAGAAACTTACAAATTTTCTGATCAAGGTTGGAAAAAATTTTGTGAACATACGGAGAAAAAAGGAAAATAGCTTGCTACATAACAGAGGAAAGGGAAAGCTTAAAAAGTGGTTACATAAATTGTACAGAGAGGTTGAACTCAGACCCATTGAAGAAGAATAGCAGACCCATCAGCCACAAGACCAGATGGCATGGTGCCTGTGGCTGATATCAGAACTGGACGCATGATCGATTACCTCATCCCACTCCAATTCATACAATCACTACAACCCACAACCCCAACTCCCTTAAATTCCATGACTACTGATTTTTCCTTAAACAACCTGTATTCTTGAGATATCTGGAGAGCCAAGGCCTTTGAACGGTAGCATGACTGTGTCTCTAGGATTTGTAACTCTAATAAACCTTACTTTTTTTGCTGCAAAACCAGCACAATCTTCAGCTTAGATGTATGCAAGATGACAGACTCCTTCTTTGTCCCGATTAAAATATGCAACAGATAACAATGTAGTGTCATGCTCTGCTGCCAGGAGCTATGCCTTCAAAGGGTTTGGAAAAGAAGACAAGTCTGGCATTTCCATGGCACATTATCTGTGACACACAATACAATAGACACCTTTAAAGTTAAAGATTGACCTTGTCAAGGAAGCTGCAGGCCTATGACACAAGGATGCTTTGTGACCCGCTTTTAGTTAGGAATTTTACATGTAGACCACCCTAGGTGGTTACTTTGGTCTCTGGGTTTGTAAAGCTTTATTAAGGGATTCATAAATGGAGAACAGCATCCCATCTAACATTTAGAAGGAATTTCCCAGTAGTTGTACAACATGGACAGATTTTATGGAAAGGTAATAAATCAAGGAAGCTGTTAACAAAAGAAAATAGAGGATTATTTTTAGACCAACACAGATGTTTTTGAAGAGAAAGTGAACAGCAAGGGTTTTTTTTTTTTTTATCCTCCAGATTCTCTCTTCCTTCTTGAGGAGGATGGAAAGGGCAAAGTGACAGATTACGTTACTGGTTCCTTGATAGAAAATGCCAGATGGGTTGATTAGGAAAGATTTGAAACTGCCGTTAGATCTGGTATTAAATCACATTTGGGCTTCATGGGCTTTTTAGCACCGTTAACACCTTTGGGGCCTGTGGTTTTTTTCCTTAAAGGTAGTATGGACAGTTTTAATGGTATTGAATCTTCCAATCATTAAGCACAGAATATCTTTTCATTTATTTTGCGTCTTATTTAAAAATGTACAAATTGCTGAGTTAAAGGAGCTATATGAAAATTAAGAATACATACTGCATGAGTATATAAACACGTACATATTATATATGTAATGCAAGAAATGTGCACAATATTTTGGGGAGAAAAATTATTTTCTCCTATAGCTCCTAGGCTACAAATCTATTCAGCATGTTACTATATTAAGTACTGTATGCAAATGTATCACAATGGTAAGAATGGTAACAATGCATTGCACAATAATGTTACCATGATAATTATGTCCTTAGGTATTAGAATTTTTCAGATTCATCATAATATCATGGGAGTACCATTGTATATAGTCCCTCATAGACCAAATGTCATTATGCAATGCATTACTGTGTTTACTCATTCAAGAGGCTAGGATAAATTCTGCATTTGTTTATTTTATACAAGGCCCTTGAGGGACACCAAATAATATAGTACTGAAAACAACTTTGTTAATAGGCAGAATATGAGGCTCCAAAAATGGCTACATCCTACTCCTTGGAAATTTGAATATGTTAATTTTTATAGTAAGGGAGATTAAGGCAGCCCTTGGGATAAGTTTGCTAATCAGCTGACTTTAGAAAAGAAGATTGACTGTGATTATGCAGGTGAACTATTGGTCCTTGATTGTGGAAAAGGAAGGAAGAATAGGTGGAATCAGAGAAAGTTAGGAAGATGTAACACTGATTATGTTGAAGATGGGAAAAGGGCCAGAGCCAAGGAATGCTTGTAGGCATGAGAAACTGGATTAGAAGAAGAAAGAGATTCTCTCCTGGAGCCTCTGGAAAGAACCAGCCCTGCAGACATCTTGATTTTCAACCACTGAGACTCACTTCAGGCTTCTGACCTCCCAAATAGTAAAAGCATAAATTTGCTTCTTTTATAATCTACTGGTTAACAACAATAGGTCTTTCATACATTTATCCAATAGAAGTTTTTTAAGGAAATGAAATGTTAGTCTCTTAATTTATTCTCTTAACTTCCCTGCTAAGGGTATAAGGTTGAAATCCCATGTTAAGTAGAAGAAAAAATTAAAGTCATTTTGGAGATTCTGTTCCATTAGCTGCTCTAATGAAATCTTCACTGCATAAAAATAAAAGTGGTTCTGACTTTGAGGCCTTCATGCATTAAGATAGGAGATGTAATTTATTACTAAAATTAAGGTCAACCATTCCACTTCAACTTTTTGTATCTAAATTTCTATAGTCTTTGTTTCATGTTAATTTAACCTTTCATTCTTTCGGGGAGTTATTGAAATATAATAGACAATTAGTTGCTTGTATTTACTTATACAATTCAATGAGTTTTTTTTTAATTGAGTTGGCATACAAAATATATTACTTTCAGTTGTACAGCATAGAGAACTATATAACTCACAAAGTGATCCCACGATAAGTCTAGTACCCTTCTTTATTACAACATTGTTAACTATTTCCCTTATGCTCCACTTCATATCTCCATGTCTATTTTGTAACTATCTATTTGTACTTCTTAATCCCTTTGCCCTTTTTCTCCATCCCCCTCAACCCCTCTCCATCTAGTAGCCCTCAAAATATTCTCTGTATCTATTAATTTATTTCCATTTTTGTCATTGTTGCTTTTTTGTTCTTTAGATTCCATGTGTACATGAAGTCATGCAATATTTGTCTTTATGTATCTGACTTATTTCATTCAGTACTCTCTAGTCAATCAAGGCAATATCTTTTTTCATCCCCTTCCTTTTAGTCCTGTATGTCTTTTAATCTGAAGTGAGTCTTTGTGGGCAACATATTTAGGGGTCTTGTTTTCTTATCCATTCAGCCACTCTGTCTTTTGGTTGGAGCACTTAATTCTTTCTATTTGAGGTATTGTTGATAGGAATGTAGTTATTACCATTCTTTGTTCATGTATTTGATACACAGTTTTTCCTTCTTCAAGAAGTCCCTCCAACATTTCCTGTAATACTGGCTCGGTGTTGAACTCCTTTAGCTTCTTTTTGTCTGAGAAGTTATTTATCTGTCCTTGACTCTAAATGATAGCTTTAATGGATAAAAGTATTCTGGGTGTAGATCCTGGACTTTCATCACATTAATATTTTGTGCCAAGCCTTTTGTCCTGCATAGATTCTTTTAAGAAATCAACTTGCCAGTCTTATGTGTGCTCCCTTGTAGTAACTAACTGCTTTGTTCTTGCTGTTTTTAAGATTCTTTCTTGGTATTTAACCTTTGGAATTTTAATTATGATTAAATTCAAGTGGCCAATATACTGCAAAAGTCCATTTGTGGACACGACCCCTTTAAGAGCCAGAGCCTCTGTCCCTAGCCGCTTGAGATGGGGCAGCCTGGCGTCTTCACCCCTCCTACCTTCTACCGTTGCAGGTTGATTAATCATTTCTCTCTGTAGTTATAGTGCTTCTGTTCATCTAGATTCCAGGTGGCTTCTCTTGCAGTTTGCTTGTGTTTGCATCCCAACTTTGACATAGCATCAGGAGGATAAGGAAAAGCCTCTATCATCTATGCCATTTTTTCCACCAACTTAACTTTCATTTTTTAATGTCTATTTTCTCCAAATTTTTTCAGATTTTCTTGTTAAAGGTGAGATATTAATGAGTCTGTTTTAGCATGTTTATCTGAAAGAAAATTGTTGTAAAAATGCATATATTTGTGTATGTGTACATACACTCCATTTTTAACTACAGAACCAGCTCAAAATGGTCTTATCTTGTTTAAAAGATACTGAGTTGCTTTTTAGAGAAAACATCCCAAAACTGCAAGTCATGCAGCCAAAGCTTGTGCAGAAGAGAGAAACTTAGAGCTCCAGCTGCATGCAAACCAAAGACTCCCCTGCCCCTTCACTCCCACACAACCAAAGGACAGGGACATTACTGGAATCTGAACACTGAAACCCTTTCAGAAATACAGGGTCAGTTTTCTTGGTAGATCCAGCATTGACAGTCCTTTACCATAATGGCCAAGGCTCAAGTCCTCCAGTTAAAATTTTCCCCACCAGCATTTCCACATACATGATATCCTAGTGCCTTAAAAAACCCTTAACCTAGTCCAGTGAGCAAGATGTATTAGAGGCACAATGACGTCTTCCATTTTTTAGATTGGTACTTCTTAGGCAATAAATCCTTACTCCATACTGATACATTTTTAAAGCATACAAACTTTGGCAAGACAGCAGGAGATGGTGCCTATGACAATCCAACCCTGGCTGAGGTTCCCTTTTGTGAGTCTCAAGCAGCTGCCAAGATCATTTTGCTTTGGGATTCAGGAGGGAATTTTTCTGGCAGGTGGTGGCTGCCCTTGGCACATAACTCATGTGGAATAAGGAAATGTCTTTGGACTTTGGTCTACTGTCGTTTTGCATCAGGGTGAGTTGCTTCTTTTCTGAAATAAGTTGTGCCCTGTGAGCAGCCAGAAATCCTTCTTATCTGGGCTTTCTCTCCCTCAGGACAAAGCCCTTCTGTGGTTTTTCTCCCTTGGGACAATGCTACCTGCATTTTGAATTTAGTTGGAGGCCTCCATTTGAAAGTAAGGTCTGGATTGTTGGGCTCTATCCATTTGTGTTTTTTTGTTTGTTGTTTTGGTTTGGTTCTGGTAGACTATGTTAAGTGTGTTTGTTGCATCTATATTTCTGTGTCTTGTGAGCCGACATGCTCTCTTTAGAAGTGGGTAAGTCACCGATGTGTACAACCAGAATTCCCTTTCTTCCATTTGGACTTTCTCCTTGGAACAAGTCAATTTGTTTGCATGTGTTTAGGGCATCGTGTTGGAAAGGGGGTAGTTGTAAGATTTATTACCTGATATGTGATTCAGTTTCTTTGCGTTTGTTTCTGTATCACTTTCTGTTTGTTTGTACTTGTAAAAAACAGCCTCTGGTTTTGTATTGGCCACTTGAATCTGAAATTTGTAACTTGTCTAGTTTATCTGAGGTTTGGTTAGGAGAGTACTCAATTCATTGTCACGTTTGTGTGTGTTTGTCAGTCTTTTTAACTGTACTTTGTTTATTGGTTTAGAAGTAAAAGGTAAATGGCATTCTAAACCTTTTCTTCTCCTCTCCCATCTTTGTCATTCTGCAGACACAGGGTAGCCGCTGTTTGAGCTCAGGCTTCGTCCCAACAACATCATCCTCTAGGAAAATCTACCACTTTAAATTCAGTTAATCCATAGCTGTTCTTTTTACTTTCTGAGATTTTCAACTTGATTGTGCATGCTTGCTTTCTCATTTACTGTCGTTTGTGTTTGTCGACAAGTCCACCTTTAAGGGCAGCCTTTAAAAAAAGAATCTCAGGCTTCCTAGAGACAATGGAATGTATTCTATGATTAATGATTAATTAACTTCAAAAATACTTTCCAGGAATTCTTACAGCATGCAAAGCATTGTTCACCTGAGAAAAGTCTTAACTGGGTTCAAAGGCCAGAAATTAAATTTGGATCCCATTTTACCTCTAAGTTCTGGCCTGTACCTGGGACACAAAAGCTAACATTTTTAAATGGAAGCTATGAGATCTCTGTTTATGTTTATCAGTATGTTTATGCATGTCTATGTATGTATGTTCTAGACAGAGTATATTTCTATTGATGAATGTATTGCTAATTTGTAATATAAAATTGGCTAAACAAACAAAAACATATAACACACTAACCCAAATGCTTTTCAGAATCAATGATCTTGTAAAGCATTTGCTATTAAAGCAGTTTTTTAGTTTCTTTGTTTAAGTATGCATATCATTTGAATTTTCATTATTAAATAATACTTGATTCTACCTGGGTTTATTAATCTATAAATTAGATATCTAATTATTAGATAATTCCTGTTATCTCTGCAAATTTGACAGCAAGAAAAACAATTTGGTATGATAAAATTTTCATAAGTAATCTAAAATTAATTGTTAAGAGCAAGTAAATTAAATAAATATAAGATAAAGAGTTTCTTTTAGGTTAACTCTTTAGAAATACTTATATTGTATAAGTATACTTAAAATAGTTTTCTAAATCCCTTTGTGAGGATTCTGGGAAACATGGCATTGTGAGAGACATCCTTGGTTCTCTCCCTTGAAACAACAATAAGCTGAACAAAAACACTCAAACTGCACACCAGCACATCTGACTGTGAGATCTGCCATAAGAACTACCAAGGGTCAGAATCCCAGGTGTGAGGTGGTACACTGGGAGAAATAAAGAAGCTGCCTCTCACAGCCTCCAGAGCTCCCTGCAGGAGGAGGAAAAAAGGTGCAGCGACTTCCCTGAACAGCCTTTCCTAGAAGTGCCCTAACTTGCACACAGACAGAAGCAGGCCCAGTCATCAGGGCAGAAAGAAGAAGTGGGTCGGGAATGCAGGGGAAAAACAGTTGATTTTTACTGGCCGCAGAGTCTCAGGGGGATCTGAGCAAACTACCAAAACTGTTGCTGACACTGACAGGACTGAACCAGACAGTAGTGAGTGTGATTAAGTATCTTCAAGAAAATAAAAGACATTATTTAGGCTTTATATAAAACAGCGATCCAAGAGGCTCAGAAGCCACCTACTGGAAACCAAAAGAAAAGTGCCTTCTTTACAGCAGAGAGAACTTTATATAATAAATCTTTCTGTAAAAACATCAGAATACATTTCCATTAATGTCCAGGTGGAGAAATACTCCATTAAAAACATGACAACCAAGGTGACAAGGCATCTCATAAAGAAAGAGAAACATCTCCAGAAAATAAGTTTACAGACATAGAAAATGTGACTTAAATGACAGAGACTTCAGGATAGCACTTCTAAAAAATATCAGTGAGTTCCAAAATGATTTATACAACAATTTCAGGAATAGAAATCACAACTAGATGAGCAGAGCAAGGAGACTGAAACCCTCAGAAGAACAGAGTAGATCTTCTTTAGATAAAAAGCACTCTGCAAGAGTCGAAAAGGAAATAGCAAGTGTGGGAAATTGGGCTGAACAAATGGAGGAAAGAAAGGATCAGTGATATTGAACACAGAAATCTAGAAATAAATCAGAAAGAAGAAGAGAGAAACCAAAGAATGAAAAATAATCAAAGAGAAGTAAAAGAAATAGCTGATAATATCAGGAGAGAAACATAAGAATAATATGCATTATTGAAGATGAGGAAAAGGAACAGAGATTTGAAAGCATTTTTAGAAGAATAGTTGATGGGAACTTCCCAAATCTAAGGAATGAACTGGAGCTTGGAATTCAAAAAGTCAACAGAACACACAATTATCTCAACCCAAAAAGGCCTTCACCAAGACACATTGTATTAAAGTTATCAAAAATGAACGACAAATGATAGAATTCTCAGGGTAGCCAGGGAGAAGAAAATGGTAACTTATAAAGGAAAACTCATTAGATTATCATCAGAATTCTCAGCAGTCTTTACAACTAGGAAAGGAAGAGAATCAAATACTGAAACTATTCAAGGAAAGGAATTACCAGCCTAGAAAAATGTATCCATCTAAGCTCTGATTTAAATATAAAGAAGAAATTAGGACCTTTCCAAACATACAAAAATTGAGGGAATTCTCCACTATGAGGCCTGCACTACAGGAAATACTGAAAGGAGTCAACTCACCTAAAACAAAATAACAAACCAAAAAAAAAAAAAAAGAATACACAATTGAAGTAAAGTAACTATCAGGCAGATATCAAGCAGAGGAGTGCAATCCTTACTGAGAACAGGGCATTATAAGCTTAAATAATAAGAATTGTTATAACAAGATAGTAATGAAAATTCAGCATTCATAGGGAAAAATTGAGATAACAATGACTGAAAAGGGGTGGGTTGAAAGATCCAAATTAGCAAGAGGAAAGGAGATAAGGCACACACACACATACACACACACACACAAATGAACAACTGTATGTGTATAAATAGCCTTTCCATATACATAATGGTAATAACAAAAAACTATTAAGAACTGAAGTATATAACATAAAACAAGAAGACCAGACAAAAACCCACAAAGCTAACCAAAATAAAGAAAACAGAAACACAAGGACAAGGAAGCAATGGAAACACCGAGCTATCAGAAAGGAAAACAATAAATGGCTAAGAACACCTCATATTTCAATAATCACCCTAAATATAAATGGACTGAACTCACCAATAAAAAGGCACAGAGTTGCAGAATGGATCAAAAGAAAAAAAAAAACATATGTTACCTCCAGGAGACATATCTCAGCTCCAAAGACAAATACAGACAAAGTGAAAGGGTGGAAAATGATATTTCAAGCAAATGGCATTCTGAGCACAGCAGGAATAGCAATATGAATATCAGATGAAATAGACTTCAAAAAAAGTTAAAGAAAGCACTGGGAAACACTTCATAATGATAAAGAGAATCATGCAGCATGAAGACATAACATTATTTATATCTATGCTCCCAATCAAGGAGACCGAAATATGTAAAGCAATTACTAACAGAACTATAGGGAGAAACAGACCAAAACACTATCTAGTAGGGTATCTAAATACCCCACTGTCGGATATGGACAGATCATCCAAAGAAAATCAACAAAGAAATAACATCCTTAAATGACACATTTGACCAACTAGACATAATTGACATTTACAGAGCTTCCATCCCCAAACAGCTGTGTATACATTCTTCGCTAATGCATATGGAATATTCTCAAGGATCAACCACATGCTGGAATACAAAAATAGCCTCAACAAATATAAGAGGGATGAAATCATACCAACTATGTTCTATGATTGTAAGGCTTTGAAACTAAAGATGAACTGCAGAAAGAAATCAGGAAGAACCACAAATACATGGAAAATAAGAAGCTACTGAAGAATAACTGGGTCAGAGAAGAAAAAAAAACAGAGATCAAGAGATACATAGAAACAAATGATAATGATAGGACAACATAACAAAACTTTTGGGACATGGCAAAGCGATCAAAAGAGGAAAGTTCATGTCATTACAGGCCTATCTCCAAAAACAAGAACAAGCCCAAATAAACAACCTAATGCTTCATCTTAAAAAAACTAGAAAATGAAGAACAAATGAAGCCTAAAGACAGCAGAAGGAAAGAAATTGTCAAATTTTAGAGCAAAAACAAATGAAATTGAAAACAATGGAAAAAATAAATGCAAAGATTGGTTCTTTGAGAAATTTAATAAAATTGACAATCCCCTGGCTAGACTTATTAAAGAAAAAAGAGAAAGAGCACAGATAAACAATATCAGGAATGAAATAGTGGAAATTTTGGCTGACATTGCAGAAATACAAAGGATTATGCATGAATACTATGAAAAAGTATATAATAACAAATTTAATAATCTAGAAGAAATGGACCAGGACTTAAAAAATACGATCTTCCTAGACTGACACAAGAAGATCTGGAAAATCTAAATAGACTGATCATCAGCTTGAAAATTGAAACAATCACCAAAAACTCACAAAAAGTAAACATCCAGGACCAGATGGCTTTTCCAGTGAATTCTACCAAACATCCAAAGACAATTTCATATCTATTCTCCTCAAACTCTTCCAAAATATAGAAGAGAATGTGATACTTCCCAACTCATTTTATGAGGCTAATATTACCCTGATACCAAAACCTGGTGAAGATAACACACAAAAAGAAAATTACAGACCAATATCTCTCATGACACAGATACAAAGATCCTAAATAAGGTATTAGCAAACCAACTACAGCAACACATTAAAAAGATTATACATCACGATCAAGTGGGCTTCCTTTCAGGGCACAGGGATGGCTGACATAATCAAATCAATTAATATGATATACCACATAAACAGGTTACAAAATACAAATCATATGATCATATCAATAGATGCAGAAAAAGCCTTCAACAAGATACAACATCCATTTCTCATCAAAACACATAACAAAATCACTATAGAAGGAAAGTACTTTAACAAAATAAAGGCCATATATAACAAATCCTTAGCCAACATTATACTTAATACTGAAAACTAAAAACATTCCCTCTTAGATCAGGAACAAGTCAAGGCTGACCACTATCGCTGCTGTTATTCAATATAACATAGGAGGTGCTAGCAAGTACGATCAGACAAGAGAAAGATATAAATAGGAAACGAAGAAGTCAAACTGACACTATTTGCAGATGACATGATTCTCTATGTAGAAAATCCTAAAGACTCCATAAGAACATTACTAGAACAATAGCAAATATATAAAGTTCCTTGATACAAAATCAATATTCAAAAATCTATAGCTTTCCTATACTGTAATAATGAAGTGTCAGAAAAAGAAGTGGAAAAATAATTTCTTTTGCAATTGAAACAAAAAGGATAAAATACCCAGAAATTAATTTAATAAAACTTGTGAAGGAACTACGTAATGAAAACTACAAGACCCTATTAAAAGAAATTGAAGAAGGTAAAGAAATGAAAAGGTATTTCGTGTCTTGGATTGGAAGAATCAACATAGTTAAAATGACCTTATTATCTGACACATTATACAGATTTAATGCATTCCCCATCAAAGTGGCATTTTTTAAAGAAATAGAAGAAAAAATCATAAGATTTGTATGGTACCAGAAAAGATTCCAGATTTCAAAGATACCTGAGAAAAAAAGAATGAGTCTGGAGGCATCACTCTGCCTGACTCAAATTATACTACAATGTGACAGTAATCAAAACAGCATGGAATTGGCAGAAAAATAGACACACAGACCAGGGGAACATAACCTAGAGTCCAGACATAAACCATTTTTATGGGCAAATAATTTTTGACAAAGGAGCCAAAAAATGTACAGAAGAAAGAAAGCCTCTTCAATGAACGGTGCTAGTAAAACTGGAGTGCCACCTGCAAAAGAATGAAACTAGACTCTTGTTGGTCCCAACACATCAAATTAACTTGAAATGGATTAAGGACCTGAGTATAAGACCACAAACAATAAAATGCATAGAAGAAAAAAAGGATCTCTACTCAAGGACCTTGGACTTAAAAGACGATTTTATGAATCTGACCTTAAATGCATGGAAGTAAAAGCAAAAATAAATTAATGGAGCTACATCAAACTAAAAAGCTCTGCTCAGAAAAAGACACTGTCAATAAGGCAAAGAGACAATTATCTGAATGGGAAACTATATTTGCAATCAGCCTCCAATAATGGCCTAATATCCAAAATATAAAGAACTCATACAACTCAATAACAACAACAACAATTCCATCAAAAAATGGGCAGAAGAACTGAACAGACACTTCTTCTTAGAGGACATACAAACGGCAACAAATATATGAAAAGATGCTCAACATCGCTAATTATTAGGGAAATGCAAATCAACTCACAATGAGATACCATCTCATACCTGTTAAAATGGCTAGCATCAATAGGACAAGTAAAACAAATGCTGGAGAAGATGTGGAGAAAAAGGAACCCTCATATACTGCTGTTGGAACTGCAAATTGGTACAGCCTCTATAGAAAACAGTCATGGAGAATCTTCAAAATACTGAGAATTAATCTACCACATGCCCCAGCAATCCCTCTATTGGATATTTACCCCAAAGACTTGAAAATCCATATCCAAAATGATATTTGCACATGAATGTTCACAGCAGCATTATTCATGGTGGCCAGGAAATGGAAGCAAACAAAGGGTCCTAAGATAGATGACTGGCTAAAGAAGCTGTGTACATATATGCAAAGGACTATTACAGCCATAAGAAGAGATGAAATACAGCCATTTGTGACAACATGGATGGACCTTGAGATAATTATGCTAAGCAAAATAAGCCAGACAGAAAAAGATGAAAACCACATGCTATCACTTATATGTGGGATATAACCTAAAAGTGACAAATGAAAAGGACAAACAAACAGAGGCTCATGGTCACAGACAATAAACTAGTGGTTTCCAAAAGGATAAAGGAGAGGGAGGAGGTACATGGGGTAAAGTGGGTCAAATATGTGGTGACAGAAAGAAATTTAAGTATGGGTTGTGAATACACAGTGTAAACATATATATGCCTTACTGTTAAAGTATACAGTTGAAACTTATTGGATTTCATTCATCAATGTCACCCCCAATTAATTATTTAATTAAACAATAAATACCAAAAAATAATAGGTCACAGGTTATAATGTTGCTGAAAAATTTCTATCACCTAAGTCTTCAGAGCCATGGTAACATCAGAATTTGAAGCATTGCTAAACAAATAGTCTTGTGATATGATTTCCTGCAGTGTACAGTATAATAACAGGTTATATAAATCTGTAATCTAGGCAGTATAAGGCAACGAACATGTCACCCCAAATAGTCAGTTTATCATAAAGATTTTACACTGGTTAATTTTAAGAAACAGCAGACATGGGAGAAGCTCTGAAATCCAAGTACAAGTTACACATTGTAAGGAACATTTGCATAGTAAGGAAAATCTCCAATTGTAAGGTGTCTCCCTGGCTATACCAGGAAAAGGGTGGTGTCCTTTTCTCTAGAAACTCATCAATGAAGAAGACAATGCCTTATGTCTTCATAACAACCTTACCTCATTTACTGGGCTTTCTCTGATAACCTCCCATAACTGATTATACCCAACCCCAGCACTTCAGCTAAAGAAGGTAGTTAACATGGCAGCTCAGGCCACTCTGGGGAGTTACCCAGTTTTCCTGGATCTCTCCCATGTACACAGAAGAAATATATGTTATTAAACTTTCTTGGTTTTCTTCTATTAAACTGTCTTTGGTTACATGGATGTGTCAGAAAAGAACCTAGAAGGGTAGAAATAAATTTTTTCTTCCCCTACAGAGCAATAGACTATACCACATAGCCTAGGTGTGTGGTAGGCTACCATCTAGGTTTGTGTAAGTGCACTCTATGCTACCTAACCTACCAAGCATTTCTCAGAATTTATCCCTTTGTTTGATGGTGCATGACTACACACATTTCATCCAAAATTTAATGCAAATGGTATATTTTGGTGCAGATGATGTACAATCTACAGCATCATAATCTTCCTGGAGCTTGAGAAATGCAGAGTCCCTGGGCCCAACAAGTCCTGATGAATTAGTATTTGCATTTGAACTACAATCCTGCATGACTCATATGCACTATATTTGCAGGAGTGCTGGTCCCGACTAGCACATCTCACCTTCAAAATTTGACATAATTACTTGTGATGGATGTTGTAGGATTTTAGAGCCTCCCTTCAGAATTGCCTAATAGCCCAGGGGCAACATCATCTCTGGCAGGGGAACACAGGCTCAGACATTAAAACCTGAAAGCATCCTGACAGATTCCAATCAGCATCTCTTCCTTACTATGATTACAACTCCAGGCAGATCACTAAACTTTTTCAAGCCTCATTTCTGCATATGTGAGATAGAGTTCATAATAGAACAACCCACAGGATGGACCTTTATAAAATTGAAATTTGACAAAACCTGAAGGTAAAGCTCACATAATATGGCATAAAATTATGTAAATATGTTTCTTGTAAATATCAAATCTTCTATAATGTGTGACTAAAGACAGCTCTTAACTTCTGATAAGTATAGTATTCTTCATTAATTTGGTAAAGTGTCACTAAGCCAAGGTGTGTCGTGTCCAATGTTTACATGAAAACCACAGACTTTCCCTATTGACAAAGAGGAATATAACAATTTTCTGCACCTATTAAGGGTTGTGTCCCACCATGTGCCAATTCTGTGAAGACCCTAGGACCTAATACAGACATTATCCTCAGTCTAGATTTTTGAGAGAACTTTAATGCAGGGTTGGCATAGGATCAGGGAGGTGAGATCTATTGCAAGTAGGAGAATCATAGAGAAGAAGTTTGATAACAGGATAAACTTCACCTCAACTCTTGGGAACAGAGAATCAACAGGAAAATTTTCCAGGCCGTCCAGACCAGTATCCCACAGGGAAATTGGGGCTCAGAGGTGGGAGTAACATTGGAAACAGTGCCTAATGAGAAGGTAAATGATGTAGAAATGATCACCTCTGTGTGTACAAGGCTGGGCTTTACAAGATGTATTTGTTATTTTGGATTCCTAAGTCCAAGTGGTATCAATGTTTTACTTTCTTTGCGCCTTGTCTGAGGACAGAGCTTCAGTCTGCATCATCAACCATCCAGGAGGCATTCATACTTCCACACGGAGTCCTCCTTTTCAGAGATCCCATTCAGATGAGTGCGATAGCCCAGCAGGTACTTCAGGGAAGGGTCAAGAGGATGGAACCTGAGAACTTTTACCTGACATCTTCTGAGAGCCTAACCAGCCTTGCCGAGCCCAGAGATGGCGATGTTTGTTTGCTAGGTAGACTAATTAATTTATTTAATATGTTAAATTGGAGGTTTTTTTCTAACAACTTTGCTGTTTGACATTGAATTCCTTCATATATAGGGAGACGTATTTGGGGAAAGCATGAAAATTATTATTTTTTTGTTCAAATCTAACATTCTGTCATATTGTGTCCCTCCTTGGTAATTTTACACATAAAAACTTATCTGTCCTCATGCATCATTTGATCATCATTCTTTTTCATTCATTAATCATCACATCTATCCTTCCTAAGGGTATCTGAATCTATTTATGACTATATAGATAGAAATTATAACAGTAGATAATTCTTCCTCACAGCTTTTCAAAAGAATATTTTTATATTTTTCTATGCAAATCTTTGAAAATTCTCTGGAATTAGAGATCCATATCAATGTGATTAAATTATTGTGTTTTAAATCTTGTCTTTTATAATTAGTCTTACATATTAATCAAGTTGACTTAATACAGTTATTAAAATCTACTATTTTAACTTGGTCATATTTCCCCATTCCTCAACATTTGTTCTGTATTAATGCACATATTATGAAACCACATAAACAAAATAAGTGAAGTCCTTACTCATTGGATCTCATATTACAAAGGAGAAGGCCCACTACAGTGAAATGAGTACAATATGACATCATTTCCTTAGGACAAATGTATGAAGAAAGGGCACGATAGTTGTAGCATAAGCAGGATTTTATAGAATACATCTGGGGAGACCTTTTCATGTTGGATAAGGAAGAGAACCAGGACTAGTGTACCCATCAGATGTTACAAAGAGGTCAAAACTCAAAGCCCAAAAATAACAAAGGAAAGAATTCCACAAAGAAAAGAGAGAGAATGGCCAGGCTCATCTACCACTGTGTCATATAAAAACAAGGTGGGTCAAATAAGTGCAGAAATAACCATTGGATCAGGGCTGAGGTGGACGCAGTGATGAGGCCAGTGGGGCAGTAAAGGTCCAGTCAGTGTGAGGTCCCTTGAGTCTGAGGAAACTGCAGCACCTACGCCGGTTGCCTCTTCTCTCTGCACCTGATTCTCTGTGTGTTCTTCATTCTTGGTACTTGTCTCTCATTGGCAAGAAGTGGTCTTTTAAAGCTATTCTTATATTTATTGCAGGAGATTCAGGATTTTTTATTTTCTTCCCAAACAAACATTCTTTTTATGTTGTGATCCAGCAATGCACATACACACATCAACACACACATACACACACACACACACACACACACACACACACACACAGGATTGAAAAAGGAAAACCATGATATGATTAAGTATGTAATCTATATATAGTGCACTCTCATATTTTCTTATGACTTCTTGATTCTATTCTAGTTAATTCTTGCAAACCATAATCTGCCACCCTACTGCATCCTGATATAGAATATGGAAAATTCCTCTGGCATGTCCACCACAGCTACATCAGTGTTGCTCCTTCTATTCCTTCTCTCATCACCAACAATTTCTGTGAGAACATTCTCTCATCCCTCCATGGAGTAATTATTTATTCAGCTACTGTTCCCAACTCAGCTAAGTGTGTCTGAGGGTGGTGATTTGTGTAACATGCTACATGCCTCACTGCGCTTACTGTGTAGCAGGGAGAAAAGGCAGAGACATAAATAAAAATTATACTATGGGCATCCTAATGTGTAATTAACTTGATAAGAAATATGCTTTTCCTGTGCTAATGTTCAGAAAAAGAAAGGCTCATGAAGGAGAGGATGCAGGCAATCTGAAAGAAGACATTTAGTTTGGGGTAGAGGAGGTGAAAAGTTCTAAAACATCTCATGGAGACTCTGAGCAAGGGAAGTGTGTGTGTAAAGACTCTGAGCTTTGTAGCTGTGGTGCCAGGTGAAGATGGGAGTTAAGTTCATCGTTTGGGAGAATAGTGTGAGCATGGGCTGGGCTCTACGTGACTGAAGTGGATGGAAAGGTTGCAGAGAATTGAGCCTATTATTTGAAGCTATAAAATTTATATTCTATCTCCATTAAGGAGTCACTAAGATGGAGTTTAATGTGGGAGGTTTATGAAGAGTTATCAATATACAGAGATCTCCATCAGCTAATGTGTTTATATGATTAGAGGATATCTAGCCTGTAGATGAGAGAGATGACAAGAAACTAAAATATGGTGGTGCCAGGAGAAGCTGGGAGTCAAGTTCAACATTTGAGAGATTAGTGTGAGCACAGGCAGGGCTCTATGTGGGTGAAATGAGTGAAAAGGTCACAAGACATGAGCCGTGTGTTTGAAGCTAAAATTTGACTTCTCTCTTCATTGAGGAGTCACTGGGATGGAGTTTAACTCGGGAGTCTTTGAACAGTTTTCAATATAAAGAGATCTTTAATGGGTCATTGTGATTTCTGTCTAGAGGGTTTCCAGCCCTTAGAAGGGGATAGGTGACAATAAAATATGGCTATGCAATTGGGATTCCTAGAGGTGGAGAATAATGGAGACATTAGATGCAGAAAAAAATAATCTGTCTCATCTCATCACAGTGGTAATCATTTACCAACAGGAAATAAATAATTAACTTTGCTAAGTATGATTCCTATATTCAAATCTGACATCATTTTAAATTGATACCACTGTCTACACTATTTGGTTGAGGATATTGGCATTTAGAATGTCCAGCTCTCTCTCATTCAAAGAACTAAGAGGTGGTAGATCTTAGTATTAATACTGAGTTTTTAAATTTCCAAGGCTTTGCGCTTACAGTTATTTACTGGTCTCATTTCAGCTTTAAAAACTTCTGCTTTTTTCTCTACACTGTATATTTCCTTTTGTAAATTGTAGGTTTATTATTAGCAAATTTTTTAGTAAGGTGTTTCATCTGTGAGATATATTGATGCATAAAGAAATTTGTTTTCTGTTTTGAATAAATAGTTATTTGCCACCCTTCTGACAATTCTGTGCATAAGGAAAATGACTGCGGTTGGCATGTTACCAACTAAGGATGCTTTTGCCTCATCACACTCTCTCAGGGACCAACAGAGATTATTAGATCTATCTCTGTCTCTGACTCTGTCTCTGTCTCTGTATTTGTTTCTCTGTCTCTCTCTCCCCTCTTTATCTTTCATTATTTGATCTATTCCTATTTAAATAATTTTAATATAAGGACAGAAAATATATATGAAAATGGAACCCCAGTTTTACATATCGATTTGGGGCTTATCAACGGACTCATGGAGCTTTGAAACTGTAGGAGGATAACCTGATATTATCTTGCCTTGTATTATTTCTTTCCTCATTATTGTGTCTGGGGTGAGTACAAGCTAGTATTAACATGACCCCAGGAGGACACAGTGTGTGTCTGTGGGGTGAGTATGTGTGTTTTGTGTAGCTGAGCATTTTACCACTTGCTGTGGCTGGGATACCCAGCTCATATACTCTGAAATGTGTCCTTTAAAATAGAGATCCAGAATGTCAATCAAGAGATGGAAATAAAGAAGGCATCACTTCTCACAGGATCCCTTGCAAAGAAAATAAAGTTTAAGGAACAATATGTAATTGTAATCCCTGGGTCTTGAAGTTTCATCTGTAGCAGACAGGCCATGTCATTCCTCCACATTTTCCGACAGCATCCTTATCAACTGTCTCTTTCTCATTCCACTTACCACATGGCTTCCTTTTGAGTGTGGTTACTTGAGGCAACTGCCAAACTCATTACTTTTGCACAGGCTCTTTCCCACGCAGGTTATACACTTCTCCCAAATCTTTTGTCTTTCCTGTGTCTTCCTTAAGGTCTCAGTTCAAACAGAACCTTGCTTTCAAATCTTTCTCAATTCCATTAAAAATAAAAGCACATCTAAGATCTTGTATACCTACTTTCCTTTTCTTCAAAGCACATGCACCATCTAACATCGTGTATAATTTTTCACTTCCTTATATTCCTTCTCCATCTTGGGATTATAGGGACTTCTGTTTTTTAGCACCCAGTAATCCTTGTCTAGAAAATGCAATGATCAGCTTTTATTTCTCAGTGTGTAAAAGAATTTCTCATCAAAGCGATATAAAAATTTAATGGGCTAAGAGAGCAGCAGGAATTTGTAATTAATGATGTCACATGACCTTACTTAAAGGGGATCAAATCTTTACAAAAGCATATATATGTCATATATACAATTTATGGTTAAAATATAAATTGTAGCAATTCACATGTTAGTAATTCTCATGTGTAAAAATTAATAATCTTTGTTTTTTTTTTCATTTTAAGTCATCACCTTCACCACATGGAACCAGGAAATGGTACACAAATTTTAAAATTTCTTCTCCTTGGATTTTCAAATGAACCAGAACTGCAGCCTCTCATATTTGGGCTCTTCCTCTCCATGTACCTGATCACCTTGTTTGGAAACCTGCTCATCATCCTGGCCATCAGTTCAGACTCCCACCTCCACACACCCATGTACTTCTTCCTCTGCAACCTCTCCTTGGTGGACATCTGTTTCACCTCTACCACCATCCCAAAGATGCTGGTGAACATTCAAACACAGAACCAAGTCATAACCTATAAAGGCTGCATCACACAGATGTGCTTTTTTATGCTCTTTGGGGCATTGGATAACTTCCTTCTGAGTGTGATGGCCTATGACCGCTTTGTGGCCATCTGTCACCCCCTGCACTACACAGTCATCATGAACCCCCAGCTCTGTGGACTGCTGCTTCTGGTGTCCTGGATCATGAGTGCCCTGTATTCTTTGTTACAAACCTTGATGGTGTTGTGGCTATCTTTCTGTACAGTCTTGAAAATCCCCCACTTTTTCTGTGAACTCAATCAGATAGTCCAACTTGCCTGTTCTGACACCTTTCTTAATAACCTGGTGACATATTTGTCAGCAGTGCTGCTGGGTGGTGTTCCTTTTTCTGGTATCCTTTACTCCTACTCTAAGATTCTTTCTTGCATACATGGAATCCCATCAGCTCAAGGGAAGTTGAAAGCATTTTCTACCTGTGTGTCTCACCTCTCTATTGTCTTCTTATTTTATTGTACGGTCTAGGAGTGTACTTCAGCTCTGCTGCTATCCACAGCTCACATTCAGGTGTAGTAGTCTCGGTGATGTACACTGTGGTCACACCCATGCTGAACCCCTTCATCTACAGTCTCAGGAACAAAGACATAAAGGGAGCTTTGAAAAGATTCTGTGGGATGGCAGCTATAAAAGGGACAACTGTTCTGGGGCTGAAGAAGTTTCCATGTTTAGAGGGCTAAATGCCTTGGAATCAGAAAATTGTGGAAATAGAATATGCCATCTTTACTTATTGGCTGGAATTTCCATTTAATTTTTCACCTTCTCTATACAATGTTAAGTGATGTTTATCATGCTTTCTGCTCTAATATATAGATATTTTCTCTCTTTGTCCATTTTCCAGTCTCAAAGTATTTCCCAGATTTAAACTAAGAATATTTGGAAAATCCCATTTATTGTTTGAAGACATATGGATATCAAAAATAATTTCTTCTGCCCTGTGCCTCTTTGGTGTTGAAGAAGGCTTTGGGTCAATGTCTGCTCTATCTCCTCTTTCCTCTGCTGCCTCTGTGTGCTGGGATGACTCCCATGATGGATGTTGGCTCCTAGAATAAAGAAGGCCACTCTGAGGAAGAGGAGGCAGAGGTCAGCTTTGGGACCACTACTGCCAAATACTGGTTTTTCTGCAACTTTGGAAGGCAAGGTCAGCCCCAAATTCCGGAATATGTATCATCCCAGATATGAATCATGCTTTATTGAAGAAGGACAGATGATTCCAGCTTTTTTGGTGGTGGTGGCAGCCAGGTAAAAAATAACACATTTTGGAGAGCTCTGGCACAATTTGAACCTCAGAATAATTATACAAGATTTTAGGCAATTTCTAAGTAGCACTCCACTGGACAAAAATAATAGAGCAATGAGAGAGGCCTCACACTGACTCTGGGGACCAAGCCAAGCCTTCAACATTGCCAATGATTGGGAGATATAGATTGCAAAGAACTACTCATCCTGGTATCTCCAGCTACGAAAGAATAATACAATAGTTCTTTGCTGGAGTCTTTGCAAATTCTGCAGTTCTGGATCACCATCCCTTTTCCTGGAGGGGGATGCTGCACTCAAACCTGGGGACTATGCCTGGGGATTCACACAGGTCTTGATGCCAGCATAACCCAGCTTTTACGACAACAGGAAAATGCAGGGCCTCTACAAGCAAGACAAGGGAAAGATCGCATTTCTTCCAACAGTGACAGTAACTCAGGAGCAAGTTGGTAAGTGTTTAGAGTGTTCAGTATGCAAAGAAGATTACACAGTGAAGAGGAAGTCAGCAGTTACCTGCAGCCACATCTTTCACAGCAGTTGTATTGTGCCATGGGTAGAACTGCATGAATACATGTTCTATATGCAGGAAGAGCTTAGATGATGAGCAGGCTGCTTGGCAAACCAGAGCTCTGAGACATCTGCAAACAACAGATTTAGCAGTGACAGCCACTACAGGACGATGGACTTTCTGACCTAAAAACCGTGTCTGAACCAGGGTTGTGGTGCCCTTCTTACCACACTGTAAATTGTATCAAAAAAACACATAGTAGATGAATTTAGGAATGTATAAGAAACCCCAAAACTTAATATTAATGTAGTGAGTGTTTTTCTTCTCTAAATTTAAAGTTAGCATCTGTAGTTGGAATTATGTCTAAACAAAATGCTCTGATTCCTAAATTCAGAGTGATAATTTTATAGCTGTGAAACTTAATTATGTGGGTTTACCCAGCCAAAATAGAAACAGTTCCTTAAAGCCATCTAGGGTACTGATCTGTCAAGTTACTCTGTGATGGATTTTCACCTCCTTGTCCATCCTCCATCTATCATAAGTGCTTTTTTAATAGTAATACAGTGAAATCAGAGTCCTCAAAACTAAAAATAAAAATAATTTATTCTCAAATGATCATATCATCTTTAGAATTCTCATTTGTGTTACTAAAGAATCTTCATGAGTTTTAATAACAAACTACACTTGTTGACTAAGTTCATTTATGTGATGTTTTGCACAGAAAAAGTGAAATAGTTTTCACTTTGGTTCTCTTCTATTCTATTTCACTCCCTTAACTGCTCTTAATGATAATGTGGACTTTAACATTCTGCTGGTTTTCACTGGACTTCTGCTTTTATTCTCTTATTGAGTTTGGTGTCTACAAAGTCTTTCATAGTACCTAGGAAAAAATTAATCATCAAATATATATCTCCAAGTAGAGTCACAAATTTGAAATAGATTCACCTGACATGCTCTTTAGAAAGAATTGACCTTATACACAAGGAAGCATTACTCATGATTACTATGCAAAGATTTCTTTTCCATGCTGTAATCAACTCCTGAGGTATAGAAATGGATTCCATGTGTGAGGGTTTGTTTTCATTGAGGTGAAGAATGGTTGGTGTATTTACATTTCATTACTAAATTACCATCCTCTTTGTCCTCCAAAATTTCAGTGCTGCTCACAAATATGACTCCTCTACAGTCTAAACAAAATATCTCACTTTTCTTATTTTGTCACAATGACTACCTTGGTATGAAGGAACAATGTCACTATCATCCATTTCATAGCTCTCATATGCAGGAAATTCTTCCATCTTCATGATCAGACGTGATTCACAGGAGACTTGAATTCCTGCCCCATCTTAGGATTTCCTCAGAGTTTCTGCTAAAATGCACATCTTTCCAACCTCTCCTGGTTACGTAAAAGTGACCCTTAATAGAGTCAATTGTTATACCAGTTATCCAAAATAAACTTAATAACAGAATGGTATAGCTACATTAATAGATGCTTGCCAAATATCAGAACATATGCCTATAATTTTAAAATAGCCAGTAATTATTATATTGTGCTCATTCATATTTTTTTAAATTGTATTGATAGCTATACTGCATAATAAGCTGACCTAAATGATATCATTATAATACCAAAGTGGGATTATATGAGGGGAGTTGTTCTGATCTGCTGCTTGATACTCATGGGTCCTGCATCAGCTGGGAGTCTCCACATTGTGTATCTCCAGTTTAATCCATGCTGTTGTGTGAGGCTGTAATGATCCCTGTCTTGAACAATGTATAAAATTCATTTATATATGTAGCATAATTTTCTAGTTTGCAAAAAGAAATGAGTTTACCAAAAGTAATTTTTCCATAAATTAATGTCACTGTTTTTATATCCATGTAAAACACTTAGCTTTCTACCAATGATATTTCTCCCTCTCCATTAAAGTATGACTCAAGCTACTGTGCTCTACATCTTACTTTGAGCCAGGAATCATTAGATTTTTTCCTGTTTTTTTTTTTGATTTGGAGTGTAATTACATCAATATAATAGCACATATTTAAAACATACAAGTTGCTGGATCAAAGGGACCTACAAATTAATTGTTTATATTGAATGGGTCTATTTACACATCATCAAGGAACTGTATGAAAGCTTATTGCATTATTACATATCTGTGAAAAATTGAATCTCCCTGAGCCTGTTTTCTTATTTTCTGATGGTAAAACTGGATATGATAATATTTCTGATAAATGTGGTCAGAACATATGAAATCTGTAGACAAACTGGTTGAGACCAAGAATTCTAACATCGGCTAGTAGTCTGTTAATATATATGTGTTATTTATATATGATTATTTAATAAACAAACACTCATTCACATATATGTACATAAACAACACTCAGTCACCCAATCTTTTATGTTGAATAAAATGTAAGAGAATGTGAAAGAATTAAAATGAAAATAATGTTAGGTTATATTGACATAAAATTTTTTAAATATAAAAACATAGTCAAAAAATTGATTGTAGAACGTGTATCCTTAATTTTTATAATGAAATATTGCCCTATCTTAATTGTCCAAAGGCCTCAAATTCAGAACCACATTTACATTTATGCAATGGGAAATTCTCAGTACTAGGTAATGGGAAAATCTCCAATTTATCTTTAGATTTTTTCTTCTCCTTACTGTGGGTTTCAAGACAAAATGTCTTCACACGAGTAGTGAAATGAATGAATTGAGATGCTTAATGTAACTTTTTCCAAAAACAGTTATTAAATAAATGTCTGTATATCATTGCTATTTGCTGCTGCAACAAAACATCAATACTAATGTGGTTGAAAAGAAAAAAAAATATACATCTAAAATTCTGGATGTCAGAAGTCTGAGGAGACGATGTGCTGAAATCAAGAATTCTGCAGGACCCATTCTTCCTGGAGGTTCCAGGAGAGAATTTCTTTCCTCTCCTATTCCAGTTTTTCATGGCCACAATCACCTTGGATCACAGCCCTTTCTTCACCTTCAAGGCCAACAGTGTTGCATCTTCAAATTTCCCTCTGATTCCAACTGTTACTTCCTTCCTGTTACACATTCTATGACCACAATGATGATATTAGTCTCATGTGAGAACAGCCATCTTTTCTATTTTTAGGTGTTTTCTTTTATTTTTTTAATATGGTAAACAAAATCCAGTAAGTTTTCAGGTCTATAATTCAACAATAAAGCATCGTGTGTTCACCCCCATAGTTAGATTTCTTCTGTCACCACATATTGGACCAATTTTACCCATCTTCCTCCTCCCCCAACCCTCGGTAATCACTAGTCTGTTGTCCATGTCCATAATTTACATAATGAATTAATGTCCCACCTTAATGTCCAAAGGCCTCAAGTTCAGAACCACATTTACATTTATGCAATGGGAAATTCTCCGTATCAGCTAATGGGGCAAAATCCAATTCGACTTTGGGTTTCTTCTCTATTAAGTGTGGGTTTCAAACACAAAATGTCCTCACACTAGGGAAGTTAAATTAATGAATTGAGACCTTTAAAGTCACTTTTCTCCAAAGTCAGTTATTGGGTAAATGTCAGTGTTAACATTGCTATTGCTGCTGAAACAAAACATCACACTGATGGTTTTAAGAAGACAAATTAATTCACCTAAAGTTCAGGAGGTCAGAAGTCCAAAGTGATAATGGGCTATAAAATGAAGTCTGTCAGGCATATTTCTTATGGAGGCTCCAGAAGAGAATTTGTTTTCTCTCTCCATTTCCCGCTTCCCATGGTCACAAGCATTCTTTGGCTCATGGCCTTTCCCAACTTCAAAGTCAGCACTGTAGCTCTTCCCAATCTCCCAAAGACTCCAACTTTTCTTCCTTCCTCTTCCACATTCTAGGATGAATGATGACATTAGTCCCACCTGCAAAATAAGGGCCAATGATATCATAAAGGCAGCTTATTAGCCAACCTATTTCAGCTACTCTCAATGATTTCTAGTAATGAAAATAACATATTACAAATTTCTGGAGATTATGATGGTTATCTTTTGGAGGCTCTTATTCTACTTATTATTTTTTTAATCAGTAATAAATGGTGTCACTCAAGAGTCCTTATATAAAAGAATCAAAATAGGTATTTTCAGAAATATACCATATAAAGTCATTTATAAATCCTTATATAAAATAATTGAACAATGAATTTATAACAGCTTCTGGAATGAATGCAGGTGTCATCTCAGACACATACATTGGTGGCACTGGGATGATGGTGGATGATGGTGGATTCCACAAGTGTGACAGAGCTGTGATCTTGAAGGGTCCTTCTCCCAGGGCTCCAGGCAAGAAACAGAGAGGGACCATCAATCTATGCTGCATTTTTTTTTCTTGTACATATCTCTAACCCCTCACTCTAGCTCAAAATGACCACAGTAAGAATTTGTAGACTTATTCTAGCTGTTAAGTATGTCCTGTGTTGACTCTGAGAAACACCTGAAAAGCTGCTCTTTCCTGGTGAATAAATTATCCTAAGAACTCCTCATATTCTTTATTGCACATCTGTAGCACATAATTTACAAATGTTTGTTGTCAAAAGAAGTATGAAATGCTTGTGTGCTGTTTTCCCCAGTAGAATTTAATTTATTTTCCATGACTGATTCATTCTCACATCTTTAGTTGGACTGTAATCCCATTTATTGTTTTGAGACTTTAATAAAAAATTTCCAGCTGCACTGAGGTATAATTCACATAACTTTGTGTAATTTTAAAGTGCACATGGTAATTTATTATTACACTATATAGTAAAATTATTACACAACAAGATCAGTTAACACATTCACCACTTCTTTGTGTGAAAACATTTTAAATATACTTTTCTTAGCAACTTTCAAGTACCTAATACAGTATTTTAAATATAGTCTCCTTCTTGTGATTTGATCCCCGAAGTAAGCATCTTAAAACCAAAGATTGTACCCTTTGATTAATATCTCCACATTTCCCTCATACCTTGTCTAAGGCTTAGTGTTCATTTCTGTAAGTTTGGCTTATATATATATCACATATGAGATCATGAAGTTTTGTCTTTCTCTGATTTACTTCAGTTATTATAATGCCCTAAAAGTCCAACCATGTGTTATAATGACATAATTTCCTTCTTATCACTGAATAATATTTTATTATATATTATATACATATAAAACTTTCTTATCTATTTATTCATTGGTGGAGGCTTAGGTTGTTTCCATGTCTTTGCTCTTGTGAGCAATGCTGCAATAAACATGGAGTGGATGCAGATACATTTTTGCAATAGTGATTTTATTTCCTTCAACTATATACCCGGAAGTGAGAAGGCTGGAATATATGGTAGCTCTATTTTTTTTCTTTTTTTTTTTTCCATTGGTTGAAAAAAAATGTACATGTTTCTATAGTATTAGGTAAGTCCTTATCTCTTTCTCTTTGGGAGTCAGGAATCAGAAAAAAAGCAAGCAGAGCAAAATATATTTGCCTTGAGACTTGTCCAGGGCTATCTGTCAAGCACTCGACTGATTAAAAGATGACTTCGATTCTTAATGGGAAAACTTAGATTTCTGATCTTGAGATTTCTTCCTAAAGAGGGCACATGAGCTTTTTGTGAACTTTCATTTGTTCATTAAATAGCACTTACTGAACACCTATTGTGTGCCTGACACTGTGCTTTGCCTTGAGGAGATAAGGTACTGAGTCAGACAAAGTCCTGCCCTGTTGCACTAGCTAAGCCTCCCAAAGCAATAGCACAACCAGGGTGAATTTCAGCTAAGTCAATGACTGGATACTCAGCAGTTTCTGCATCCTGGAGCCAGATGATGGGGTCCAGATCCAGATTCTCCTACTCACTAGTTATGTGAATTTGCATACAGATTTGTGACTTAGGGAGATTTTACTGAACTTCTCTGTGCCTTTGCTGTTCCTATTGGAAAAGATGGAAACATAATTGCATCAACATCGTAAAGTTCCCATGAGGATTACGTTTAATCTGCACAAAGCATGTAGAACAGTGCCCGACAAGAGGCCAGTGTTATTGAGAGTCAGCTGTTATTATTATCACCTCAGCATGCTGAAGCGGTGAGGCTAATGGGACAGAGGTTGGTGTAGAGACCTCTGATCGTTATAGGGTCACTTCTTAGAAGGGACCATTATTTTCCTTATATTACAGTTATGGAAACTGAGGCTGAAAGATTCAAGAATGCCATAAGGATTATTTAGCAGGCCTGGGTTGTCCACTTCCTGCACATTCCAAAGAAAGGTTTGGCTCTTGTCTGGCTCCTCAGAGATAGCTTCTACGCCTTTTCAATGTCCTGCCTGATAAGAGTTTCTTTGTTTATCTGGGACATTAGGATACTATGGATAGATCGCCTATGCTTACAATGTGTTTTATGGTAGGACCTTGGGCCACACAGGATCAGCTCAACCTCTGGAGGGGCTGGAGACTAAGTCAGCCATACAGGCAGGCTGTCACGTCAATGTGAAGGATTCCAAAAAAACCACTGGACACCAAGGCTAAGTGAGCCTCCTTAGTTGGCAATAGAATCCATGTTTTCACACATCATCGCTGAGAGAATATAGTGCTGTTGACACAACTCCACTGGAAGAGAGTAGAGACTCCTGTCTCTCCTAGACCCTGTCCCATGTACCTCTTCCCTTTGCTGATTGTAATCCGCACACTTTCACTGTAATAATCTGTAGTTTGAATATAACAGCTTTGCTGAGTTCTGTGGGTCCTCATTGAACCTGAGGTTGGTCTTAGGGAGCCTGACTACATCAGGGGAGTGACTGCTCAAGGTCATGGAGCTAACAAGTGGTGGGCTTGGAACCACATCAAGTCATTGAAAATAGTTAAGAAAGTAAATGATGGAGTAGAGGGAGATGAGGCTGTCACTTAGGGGTATAGGTGACATTGATGAAGGTAGAAGATATATAAATGAATGAATATACTACCAATATTTACTGAGCAAAATGATGTGCCAAGTGCTGGTCCAGGCATTGATGAGGGTCACTATGACATTTAGAATGGGAAGACACAGGCTGTAAACCAAAGATAAAGAGATACACACAAGATGATTTCAGGTATGTAACGTGCTGAAGGAAACGAACACCTCACATGAAGCCATTAATCTGTGCCAGGCATAGTTCTGAGGCATTAACGCTTTCCATCCTCATATAAACTCTGTATAACACATACTATTCTTATCAGGTCGAAGGACAGAGAGGTCATTTTTTGGGCCAGTTTCACACAGGTAGTAAGCAACAGAGCTGGGATTTGAACCCAGGCGCCTG
>PUFA01002249.1:0-29491 GCA_003508835.1 Eonycteris spelaea | reverse complement strand
ATGTAACAAACGTACCACTAATGAAAGATGTTCACAAGAAGGAAACTGTGTGTATGGGAATTGGATTTTGTTCACAATTTTATACAAACCTAAAAATGCTCTAAAAAGAAAATCTATTTTGTTTATTTTTACTTATTAGGAAAAAAAGAAAATCTGAGACTGTCTCAAGGCAAAGAGGGAGCCAGCTGATGGAAGCTGCAGATGCAGAGATGGCAAGGCAGAGTCAGGCAGGCAAAGAGCAGAATGCGGAGCGAAGGCATCTACGCCATCAGAGGGCGCTGCTGGACATGGGATGTCCCTGGGAGGCACTGCTACTGCACTTCTGATCACCGGAGGAGCCATTACAGGGAGAAAGTGGCAGAAGCGACCCTCACCATAGTCCACGGTGAATGCATGAGAGAGAAGACGAGCTCATCACATGGCTGAGATGCAGGACGCCCCTGGTGAGTGGCGTCTGCAGGGAGAGAGGAAGGTGAGGACAGTCTGGTCTCTGTGAGGACCCCTGCAAGCCCAGGGTCATATCCACAGGTTGTGATGAACAGCTACAAATGTGGGGAAACCAGGGCAGAGGATATGATGGGCCACATGACCCCCACTGACCACACAGCCAGGGTCCCAGGCTGCAGAGCCAAGTGGCAGAGACATAGATGTGCAGGGATGTATGGGTCAGATGTTATATAGGGAGCCAGGGAGCCAGGCCGAACCTGCAGGATGGGGAGGGTTGGGGGCAGGTCCCTTGCTGGGCCCTCGCTCATCTCACACCCGACCCATGTGTGACCCTAAATTGTGCCCATGTCGGGGCCCTGACCATATCTTCTGCTGACCCCGGGCCTGAGGCTCCAGACAGCAACTCTGGCCAACTGCTGCAGAAAGGGGATTTCAGGAAAGGATGCCGGGGTGCAGCTTCCACTCGCCAGGACATCAGTCCATGTAGACACCTGGCACCCTTTCCCAGACACGGAGGTTTGGAATAGCGTCCCCTCAAAATCAGGGCCATCAAGAACCTCAGAATGTGATGATTCAAAAACGGGATCTTCGCAGATGTAATTAAGTCAAGGTCATAGTGGATTTGGTGAGCCCGAAATGCAGTGACAGCTGTCCTTAGAAGAGAAGAGAAGGCAGAGAGCGGAAGGCCATGCGTGGACGGAAGCAGACAGTACTGCGATCCACCTGCAGCCTTGTCCTGGCCACACCGCTCCTGCGCGGAGTGCGCGGGTATATACACGCCCCTGTGCGGCCACGAGGAGTAACTGCAGGTTCCCCTCTTTAAGCATCCATAGGCACCCTTCCTGAGAAGCAGTCAGCCCGTGGAAGAGGTCAGAGGGCGGAGGTCATGCTGCAGAGTAAGTCAGCAAGCGGAGTCAGGGATGTCAGGAAGTAGAGGTCAGGGGACAGAGGAAGTCATGGCGCCGAAAATGTCAAGGCGCGGAGGAGTTCAGGGCGCCGAGGTCAGCGCCCCGCTGTCCTGTTGGAACCTTGTACCCAGTGCACAACACACTCAGCCCACCTGCAGGGGCGGCTCCGAGCTCAGACCCCAGTTTCCTCCACGGGGTCCCCACTAGCTCAGCGCTCAGCCAAGCCCAGAAGCAGCTGCACTTTCGTCCCCCAGCCTCTGCGCGCCATTATCCACAAAGCACCAGCGTCCGGGAGTCCTTCGGGAGCAGGGCCGTGTCTCCGGTTAGTCCCTGAGCCCCGGGGGCGGAGGGGAAGGACCCTGGGCGCGGAGTGGGCACTCAGTTTGCACCCGCAAACGTGAACAGAAAACTGCCCAAGGGAGGGAGCCCCGCCCGCAGGACGCGGCCACCAGGGGGCGGCAGAGAGCAGAGGCCGACGCTGGAACAGGGTCGTGATCCCTAACGCCCAGACCCTCCAGCCGGATTCCAGCTCCACGTTCTCTCTTTAAATTTATTCAAATGTTGAATTAAGACCTGGAAGAGAAACAAACACTGTAAAGTGCTACCAGAAATGGAAAAACAGTGTGTCTTGTCACAAATCGAAATACAATACAAACGGTTCAACAGTGGAAACAAAGTATGCCGCCAGATTCTGACTGCGCCGCTGTGGGTCAAGGGTTGTAACCGCTGAAAAATAATATGGACTCGGTGTTTCATCACCAAACAGAATTTATTCGGGGGGGGAAAAGTTGCAACGTAGTGCGTGCAAATATGGCAAGCCACGTGCATACTCTAGCCTGTGTCAAGATGGAGGGGTATTTAATGAAGGGGAAAGGAAGGTAGAACCATAGAGTTTCATTATAAACAATTTTTCCTGTAGGTGCTTGTAGAGTGTGAGAACTTCCATAAGCCCTAGCTCCTCCCATAGACCCTCCTGACTATGTTTGCTTAAAGTTCCAGTTAGTCTTCATTAGTTGACTAAAGTGTTAGGGACCCAACCCAGGACTCAGGGGACAAGAGAGAGAGCAGTGAGCCTCCGATTTTCCGAGAGGGAACTCTCCATCCACTCTGAAGCCATTATGGTGGAAAAGCTAAGTAACAGCTCCCAGAAATGCCCCTCCTCCCCTCTGGCCGAGTCTGTACATAAGAGGCAACATGACATCCGAGTCAGTCTGGCAAAGAGAGTGCCACGTTCAGATGTCAGGTACAGTGTGGGGGAGGTCATCATAGCCAGTGAATTCAGTAAGTCCCTGCAAACACCACATGGACCCTGGTGTACAGTGGTAACTTCGTCCACAGATGCTGTGCTGGCACCTTGGAAGTGACTCTATCTGGTGACTGTGTTCTCTCCGATCCGCATTAGAAGAGAGGGTCAAAGCAGTTTTCAGTCACCTGGGAAGGACACCGGTAAGCACCCACAGCCTTGCCCGTGATCACCTAGCCATCCTTCAGAGCATCTTGTTCCTCCACGTCAATGACATGATGATCCTTGGACTGGAGGGGAGAGTCTCTGGTAAGCCTGTGGGCATGACTCCTTGATGAAGTTTTTAGGGTGCAGTGCTTGGGGGCAGCCGAGACATCTCTTTCAAGGTAAAGGATAAGTAATATGTTACACCCACTGCCAGCAAAAAAACCCCACAGTGCTTAGTGGCACCTCTGGGTTTGGGAGGCAGTGTATACACTAGGAATACTACTCCTAATCCAGTCATCTGCCCATTTTGATGGAGCCCAGAACAAGAAGAGGATCTGCAGCAGAGTCAGGCTAGTACAGCTGCCCTCGAGCTGTGTGAGCTGGTGCTGTAGACAGCATGATGTTCCTAGGGTCCCCCAGCCAGTCAAGGGAGAGCAGGTCCTGGAACTCTGTGCCCCATGGCTTGTGGCCTACCCAGAACCCCTGAGCATTCCGCATGCAGGACCTTGGAGGATGGTGCACTGGCTGGGCTTTCTCTCACCTCACACTCCCTCCCCACCACTCCACACCCCCCTCAGCCAGGAGACCTGTCCCAAGCCAGGCAGAATACCCTAATATCACAGCTCCAGGCGTCAGGGGTTAAAAACCCCCTTCCACTCTGCTCCAAGTTCCTCCCCGGCCTCCCAGCTCCGGGAGCCCTGTTCCTTCCTGGGAGGCCTTGATAACAAACCCTCCAGGCTCTCTCACCTCTGAATTCTCCCAGGAAGACCCCTCCTTTCTGAGACCCCACACCATTCATTCATTCATTCATTCATTCATTCATTTTACATGCCTCTCCTGAGTTTCTGGCAGCATGCTGACCCCTGGAGTGTAACCTATAGAAAACAGCCCCTGCCTCAGGGCTGCTGCTCAAGGATGTTGCAGTTGCTTCACGGATCTCTCCAGCCCCTCGGCATCCTGCCTCCTGCTCCTCACCTGGGCAGACAGGCACCCACTCCTCATCCCTCAGCGCTCTGCTCAGACTGAACGGCCAGGTTCTCTTGCTCTCCTCACGACAGGCCACCAAAGGTGCCATTTAAAAGCAGCCCCTGAGGTAAGCAGCCTATAGGCTGGACACATGGAAGGACAGTGACAGTCAGACAGGCCTGTGTGTTCTGAGGCCTCAGAGGAGCCTGGATGGTGTCCTCATCCACTATAACAAAGACCACAGACTGGGCTTCGAAACGACAGACATGTGTATCTCGTGGTTCTAGAGGCTGAGATCAGGGTGCCAGCATGGTCTGGTTCTGGTGAGCGTCTCTTCCTGGCTTGCAGACGGTCGTTTTCTCACTGTGTGTTCACATGGTGGAGAGACAGACAGACAGACAGACAGACGGTGACTTCTCTCTCTTCCTCTTCTATAAAGGCTAACATTCCTAGTGGATTAGGGCCCCGCCCTTACCTCGTTTACTTGAGTCACCTCCCAAAGGTCCCGTCTCCAAACACACTCACATTGGGGGGAGGGCTTCCACATTTGGACTTGGGGGACACAGTTCATTCCAGAGCAGATGGCGTGAGAACCCAGGCCACGGGCCCTGATGGATCTCGGAATGTGGGCACTGCCCCTCTTCCGGGGCAGGTTGGCGCCTCAAGGGGCAGCAGGGTTAGGATCCGAGGCTGCCACTGAACCCGGGTGGGAGGGGCATCCTGTGCGGTTTCCCCACCATCTGCCTCGTTATCTTTGCTCCCCAAACTCTCCTGCTCACATATGCACCTCACAGGACTGACAGAGAGGCTCACCAAAGCCCATCTGGACTCAGAAACACGACAGGGATGGGCACCCCACTCAGCCCATCCCCCACGTCCACGGTCTTGGCCTCATCTTGGGCAGGCCCCATTACCCCCTTCTGCTTATCCCCGATTTTCTTTCCATGTCTGTGACTCTCTAGTCATCCTTAACCAACTAGCTTTTCAGGTTCTGGTGTTTTTTGAATTGGTTTTGGTGAGTGCGTCATTTATTAAGATCACTTACCTCTTCCTGGGTCACCCCCATTTAGAATAAAAGGGTTTTGTCAGTGCATTGCACGTACCGATCTGCCATTCAGCATTCAAACACATGTCGAATTACGGGACTTCAAAACAAAACAACAAAACTCGCTCCCTTGACAGGTGCTTTCCCAGCTTCCTGTCTGCCCTGCTCCCATTTCACACCCGCTCAGGTCCAGCAGCTGTGTCCACGGCCCCTCTCCGCCCGCCCTCCCCCTCAGCCTGGCCTCGCCCCACTGTCCAGGGCAGCTGGTCTGCTAAAGTCGCCGGCCGCCTCCCCTGCACCAAAACTTGTGTTCCCCTCACAGCCCTTGTGTGGTAAGTGACCTGCCAACCTGGCTTGCCCAGAACGGACGGGGTCCCAGGAGGCACGATTTCAGGGCTTTTATGTTGTTATTATTGTGATAAAACACACAAAACATAAAATTTGCCATTGTAACCATTTGGGCAAACACGTCAGTGACGCGGAGTGCGTTCCCAGTGCTGTGCAACCACCACCTCTGCCCAGGTCCGGAACATTTTCATGTGCCAAAGGGAAACCCCTGTGCCCGTGAAGCAGTCACACGCACACCCCATTCCCCTCCCCAGCCTCTGCTACCCACGCACCTGCCTCTGTCTCTGTGGGTTTGCCTGTCCTGGACATTTCCTGAGCGGAAACACACACTGAGTGGCCTCTTGTGTCCAGCTTCGCTCCTGCAGCATGTTCTCCGGGTCCATCCAACTGCGGTGCGTTTCAAAGCTTCCTTCCTTTTATGGCCCACTAATATCCCATTGTGCGGGAAAACCACAGTCTGTTCATGCTGTGTCTGTTGATGGACCTGTAGTTGTCCCCATTTGTGGCTGTTGTGAATGATAATATCATGATTATCCATGCACGGTGTGAGTGTCTGCGTGTGCGCCAGGCTTCAATTCCTTTGAGCCTGTACCTAAGAACGGGATCACTGGGTCAAATGGGAGGGGACGTTCCATGTTAAAACCAATCTGGGACGGGTCGGCCAACCTACGTGCCGCTGCCCTCCCAGCGGCCATCGCTCTACTGCTCTGTTCTCCTTGGTGCCGCCCCCACCTCTCTCCGGTCCTGTGTCCGCTCCTCCACGGGCGATGCCGGCCAGGGGTTGAACCTGCCTTTCCTGCCTCCGCCGCCATGGGAACTGCGGGCGCTTTGCTGCCACCTGGTGGCCCAGGATTCGCTGATGCCGCATTAGAATAAACGGAGCCAAGCAGGCTTTGACTTCCTGCATTCTTCCACGGGCTTATTTGGAACTCCCTCCCCATCCGGGTGCAGGCTGAGAGGCAGACCCCCGAACAGATGGTCATAGCACAGCTGGAGGGCTTCCAGGAGCGAGGGGAGGGGGCTGGGATTAAGAGCAAGTGGAAGGGAGCCACCTGGCTGCAGCGCTGTGGGAGGGAGGGCATGCTGGAGAAGGGGATCGCAGGGGAAAGGCCTGGAGGCAAGAAGGGGTGCAGGGGTACGGGAGCGGGAGTAGGGTAGAGGAAGGGAATCTTAGTCTCCCCGTTTAAGGCTGAGTTGGCTGCAGAAGGAGACAGAGAAAAAGGGACTTGACTTGCCCTGGTGGGCAATGACGGGTGCTGGCAGCAGCTCTGGGATCTTCAAAATGCCTCATTTAGACGTAGGGAGCTGAGTCTGAGGCTCTGTTGGGGGAGATGCTGGACCAAGGCTGAGGCTGAGCTGAGGGTCTGGAAATGCCACCGTGGTGTGTGCACCTGTGGGACATGGGGGCAGCTCCCTCCAGGTGTGCCCAAAACAATCTCTCTCTCTCTCTCTCTCTCTCTCTCTCTCTCTCTCTCTCTCTCTCTCTCTCTCTCTCTCTCTCTCCCTCCCTCCCTCTGCTGTAGCAAACATGTTTTCCCACCTTAGAGTAAAGTAAAACTAAAGAAACCCTTCCTTGGCCCCATGCAAAATAAAGAGGGAGGGAACGAATGAATGAATGAATGAATGCACGCAGGCTGAATAGTCAGGTGGTGGGAAGGAGTCTCGAGAGAGAATGCAGACCACCACTCCATGCATCCTGCTCCATGGCCTCTTCGCTCTGTTTCAGGAGTGTTGGGGGCTAAACTGTTAGTGCCAGGTTCTTTCTGCACAGCAGTAGAGGGGACGTCCCAGCTTCACCGGGAGGTCCTTTTATTTTCCACTTTTAGTGAAGACACTCAGATACTTCTAGTCCCAGATGCTCAGCTCTCTGATCGCCAGGGTGGAGCAGAAGTGGGGATCGCCTTCCCTTGGTTCCCACCAGCAGTAGCAGCTGGAAGGACACGGAGCAGGAAGTCCGCCACCACCAGATTCTGGGTGCTCAGCCTGCTCACGTCTCTCTCTCTCTGGTGATATTGGAGATGTGGCAGTTGGCAGTGATGGCATTCAATGCCCTTTCTCTTCCGGGGCGTGGAGGACCAATCAAATCCACAGTCATGGCACAGCAGGCAGAGCTGGTCCCAGACTTTGCTCCTACTTCTGTTCTAATGTATGGGATCCAGCAAACTTGAGACCGCTGACCAGGTCACACAGATGCGCAGAGATATGAGAGCAGAACACCTTCACGCGGCCCCAGCAACCCAGCTTGGGGCCACTAGAAGGCACTCCTGTGCCCTGTGGGGCCAGGCCAGAGACTGAGGAGCCAGACAGGGATCTGAGGGGTGCCCTAGCCCTTTGGGGTGAGAGGGTTCCCTTGAGAAGATTGGAAAGGGAGCTCCTTGGAAGGGGGGCAACAGGACCAGAGTCCAGCCAAGTCACTGCTACATAGGAACATTTTGTGAAGGGCTCTGCCTGGCTAGGCTGTGCTGCAGGGCAGGGGGATGCCCAGGGACCCAGGGTGTGTCCTCAGTGCAGCTGGAGCAGAAGGAGGCAGGGGGCACCAGGGGACAGAGGAGAGGAAGGCTTAAGCAACCGAGCCCAGGGACAGGATATCGGTTGCCTTAATAGTGTAAAGACTAGATCAGCATCAAAGCTCAGCGATAGGATCAGAGGAAGGTCTGGGGGCTGCAACTGTCAGGACTAGGGCTAGAAGGGACTGGCCAAGGAGACGGCAAGTCCAGCCCGCAGCCGGGATGCAGGTTCAGGGACATCATTAGGTAACGGATGTGGCTGCCAGGGCTGGTTGCAAAAGCACGGGTTGGTCAAAGATTGGGCCAAGGGGCCAAGCGCAGGCACTGCTATCTTAAACTCAGGGTACAGAGAGCCCGAAGCTATGGGGCCTAGAGGGAGGAAGGTCTTTGACCACCTCATTTCTTCCATGGCCCCAATCATAACCCAGTGTTTGGGAACCAATGAACCACATTAGAAGTAAGCACAAGGTTCCTGGCATTGGCACAGTTCTTTGGCAAGACATGACAAGTCGTCCCCAAAGTGTTTCTGGAAGTCCTCACAAAGAATCTTACTTTTCCTCGAAATCAAATCTTCTCAGCCTCACATGGCGTCTGCTGGAGCTCCACAGCCTCTGCCGGTTCCCCAACACTCCGGGCATCCCTGCTGCATGTGCGGCCCGCCCTCGTGACTGGGACCACCACCCCGCCTGGGCTGGGACACGGTTTCCCAAGGCCATTTTGATGGAGTCATTGACGAGCCGTCAGTTATAAACAGCTATTTTGAGAGGAGTTTAAAACTCACCTTGTCAAGGCTTTAAAAAGCAGAAAACTCTCTTCCACCAACATAAAAATAGTTTTTTTTTATTATGGAAATAATGTAAAAGACTCAGGCTACAGAAAAAAAACAAAAGTTCAAGTTCTCCATATTTCCCTACCGCAGTAACTACTGTGGCCGCACTCGCTCCCCCCCCCACATACACGCATGTTCATAAGAGGGGGCTGTGCACATCATTCCCCTCACCACTGCCCATCTACAGAGAAATTCACCACTTTTAATGGTGCCCTGTGTTCAGTTGTATGGAATTAGGGTCACTTATTTAACTAGTTCTCCAGGGAAGGACATTCAGGCGTTTCCAGTTATTTGCTGTGATAATAATGATCAGATAAACGTTCTTGCACATATGTTTGTCTCACCTGATTATCTACAATGCTCAGTCAGATGTGTCTGAGCCCAAATGATATTCAAGCTGGGACCACTGAGCCGATGTGACCTGTCCATCCGTCCCTCTCTGTTCAGCCTCCCATCCATTTCTCCCTCTATCCATCCACCCATTCATCCATCCATCCATCTGTCCATCTCTTCACCCATCCTTCAGCCACCACTCATTATCTGACTTTTCCATATACTCTTGGATAATCAGATGTTTACTCATTCTCCAATTCACTCTATCACTCATCAATTCATTTCAATTGAGGGTGGACCCTACGTCCAATGATGGGATGTCATGAAAGGAAAATAGAGAGGGAGATTTGAGGCACAGAAGAGGAAAAGGCCGGACGGACAAGGGACAGGGACAGGAGCGATGCGATCACAAGCCAGGGAAAGCCAGGGGTTTCCAGCAGCCAGCAGAAGCTGGTAGAGAGGCCTGGACAATTTCTCTCGCAGAGCCACTGGAAGCAACCGATCCTTCTCACACCTGGGTTTCAGGCTTCTGGCCTCCAGACTATGAGAATCCTTCTCTGTGTTTGAGGCACCAAGGTTGGGGCACTTTGCAACGGGGCTAATACAGCTGTCAAGAAGCAGGAAGAGTAAAGAAGCCAGTCACACGTACTGCTGAATTTAAAGTGCTGGTCGCAGGCATGCGCACTGTCTGGAGCTGAGTTTCCAGTTGAAAGGAAACCTGGAACTCGGTGAGGTGGCAGAGACCAACAAGGAGTTGAGGTGCCCACGACGTCTCTTGTCGGGGACCAGGCACTAACAAGGCGCACATGTACGTTTTTCTGCAGGTGCCTTCCCTCAAGACCCAGCTGTGCCCCTGGGCATTAGAGATTGAGCGGCCAGCACCTTTATAGCTTCTCCTTCCTGGACCCGATGACATGGCAGCAAAGAGCAGACAGAGTAGGAGGGAGGTGTCAATAATTGAGAGGTTTCAATAAATTCCTATGGGACAGAAGCAGACGGAGGAGGGCGACCGGCAAAAGCCTGCTGAGGGGTCTTGTTCTCAAAGAGGGCCCTTCAGAACCACAGACATGCTCGTGACATGGACGTCAACTTACCAAAAAAATCTAGGCAAGAACATTTCTAAGATAAAATGTTCACTGTAAACATTATGTTCCATGAAATCAGCCAGACTCAGAGACCACACTGTGTATGATTCTGTGGAGGTGAACTGTCCAGAGAGGCAAATCCATGGAAGCTAAACGTGGGTCCGCGGTTGTCAGGTGCTAAGGGAGGAGGAAGGGGGGGAGGGGCCGAGAGGCACAGGGTCCCTTGTGAGGGTGATGCAATGTTCAGGAACCAGATAGTGGTGATCGTTCCAACCTTGTGGATGGACTCAAACCCACTCAATTGTGCACTTTTAAACAGTGAACTTTAGGGTATGTGAATCATATATCATTAAAAACTGTTTTAAAAATATACCTGGAACGTCTAGGTGGTTGGGCGGAGGAGGCTCATTGTAAAATTCTTTTAATTTTATCATATCTTTGAAAGTTTCTCTGATGAAATGTTGAGGGACACCACGTAAATTATGGGTAAATTGAATTTCCAAGGACAAATATCATTTCTAACTCTAAGTGAACAAACACATTTTTCTTCAATAAGCATGGGAACAAATACAATGGTTAAAAACAAATATTTTAATAAGGTTCACTTAACCTTGAGATTAGATATTATACCTCAGTTGTTAGAATTTCTAATTGCAGACCTTCCTCGCTCTTAGTTCATTAACATTCAAGAGGACTTTTTCTACATAAGTAACCATACGCATCTAAACTCCATTAAGAATGATGTTCTTCGGGCTTATGACCAGGAACTTTGTGTCCAGAGGGCGATTGGATCTTATTTCCCTTAAAGTCATGTGCTAAAGCAGAAGACACTGGGGACAGAGTGAGAGGCGGAGCACTGAACAGTGCCAGTCTGGCCCTCAGAGTCCCAAAGGGTGTGTGTTAATCAAACATACTCCACTCAAGAATTTCCTTATCAAACACGATTGTCTTTTAACCCAAGGTGAGTTCTCTTTTGAATCAAAGCAAAAGAGTTTGATGATAGCTTTTTAGTCCCACAAGCCTGTCATCAACTTAAAAATTAGCTTGGCATGTTTCTCAGTGTTTGCAATGGAATGGCTGTGAGTTTACCAGACTTGACGTCTTTATGATGCTGCGTTGTCCTATCCACGGTCATGATATATCTGTTAATTTATTTGGATCATGTGTCCTTTGGTTCACTTGGATAATTTATTCCGTAACAGTTGTCGCGCGTTTTGTTAGATTCCTGTCTAGGTGATTTATAATTGTTCTTGAAAATCTTTCGTCCGATTACTCTCTGCTTGGTCATTGCCAGTGTCTAGACGCCATGCTGGTTTTCAGCATATTGCACTTACATTGCCCTTGTACAAAGCTGCCTTGCTGCACTCACATTAGTTCTAACATTGTCTGTAGACAGTCGTGGCTATTCTGTGTAACGTGTCATGTTGTCCCAGGCGTGTAGTTTCTCTCTTTCTAATCCCTACACCTTTTGTGGATTTCTGTTTACTGTGTGCTGTCTGGGGTACCCGGGACTGTCTGGGCCTCTCCGTTGACTCCTTGGCAGAGGGGCTTTCAGCATTCACCGTGAAGCAGGACGTTTGCTGGCTTTGGGAGAGCCATCTTATCAAATTTAGGAAGTCCCCTTTGGCCGAAACTTGCTAAGAGTTTTATCGTGGACAGTGGTTGAATTTATCGACCAAAAGAAGCAAATGCTTTTTCTTGATCTCTTGAGATTATCACATGGCTGTTCATGTATCTCTGCTCTGTTAATGTGGTAAACTGTAATAGGTTTTTCTGGTGTGACACCATTCCAATTGAGACCCTCTTAGGTTTTTGGGTCATTATTTTAAACATTGTTGGAGACGGTTTGTTCATGTTTTCCTTTGGATTTTTGAATCTATGTTCACGATTGAAGTTGGTCTGAATTTTTTCTTTATTCTATCGATCCAGTTCTACTCTCCAAGATATACCAATCTGATAAAGTGCCCAGGGAGTGTGCCTCTTTTTTTATTCTCTGGAGATCCTAGTCCTTGACGGCTTAGTATAATTCTCCTGCTCCACTGCTCTCTCAGCCATGATCACAAGGCGTCCATGCCATTCTCCTGAGCCACAATGTGAAGCTAGCTTTTCCAAGTTTAATGGGAAACAGAGGGTGAGCAGGAGGCCGTGGACCCAGGCTTCTTACCTCTGGCCCGCCCCACTGTGAGAGACAGCAGCCTTTAGAGTATCTTTCTATCTCACCTAAATGTCAGGGAAACTGAGGGGCTAAGAGAGGAGGAGGGCCTTAGCGCTATGGAATGAGAGGTGAACGGTGAGGAGGTTGGGGAGGACAAGCCTGAAATTGGGAAAGAAACAGAGGTGTTGATGAGAATTATGGTGGGGAGGGGCGAGTCTCGTCATCATGTGACCCCACCTGGGCCCCATCTAGGGACCAGGGGAAAGAGGGACATACTGCCGGATCCAGGACACGTAGCTCATCACTCGGGTATACACCCCAGGGAAGTCGCGATGACCACAGATGTCTCCCCAGCTCACGACCCCCACCTGGACCCAGGTGCAATTCCAGCTGCACACCAGGGGGCCCCCAGAGTCACCCTGTGGGGAGAGACAGAACTCAGAGGTGCCACTGCAATGGAGCTTCTGAGTCTCATTCCATGGGCCAGAGGGGGACAGAGGACAAGTGGCAGGCCACGGGTCTCACCTGGCAGGAATCCTGGCCCTCGCTCCCAGCACACAGCATGTCGTCCTTGATGATCGGGCCGATGTCGTCTGAAGAGTCCTGGTAATGCCGGTCACAGACTTCATTCCCCACAATGGGGACCAGCACTCCTGCAGCCCGTAGGGCGGGGGGCAGCGGCACTGTGGGGGAGGGGCTGGCTGAGCATCGGGGCTGGTCTGGGCTCCTGCTTCTTCCCAACGACACAGGTCTCCTTCCGTTCTGCTGCCATCAGTGGAGGACACTGGGAGCCCCTCTGTGGGCCCTGACCCTGGCGTCTACACCAGCTGTGCCTGGAACTGGGACTCGGCTTCCGTACACCCACTAAACCCATCTGGTTCCAGGATGCAGGACTTCATCCACCAGAGCCTGAGATCCTCATGCCTGAGGATAGGCACCAAGGAGACATTGTTCTCCCAAGCTTTTTTTCACGGAAAAGGAATGGATCCAGGAGCCGCCCCCAAACAAGTGCATTACAACAGAGAGTAAACTATTCTAAGCTGACGAGTCTAGGTTCCCATTCTGATCCAGGGACCTGCACACCGTGAGAGTGTGGCAGACCCAGCCTTTCGCTCCTGGGTTTACTCATCTTCAGGAGGACAATGGAGGGCCAAACACCCGCCCTCAGCATGGGGAGGTCCCTGTGAGAGTCATGGGAGGGCCTGTCTGCCTGGCAGAGAGCAAACGTCCCGTGTCCCCAGTGTCCATGAACCTGACCATGAATTGTCCCTACAAGATGGGGGCACTTCTTGCTCATTCGCCTCTAGGCACAGGAACTCAGTGTGCCCAGGCACAAGATGTAACTTACACCTCAATAATGTTTCTCGATGCAGCTGGCATGGGCCTACATCGGCACGGGCCCCCTGGGGCTTGCCCGCCACGAATGCCTTTAACAGCATCGCGTCTGCGGGGTGCTGTGGTGCGAGGGTCAGCCTGGCCCCGCAGCAGAGCCCATTCCAGCCCTGGGGACCCCTCAGAACTGGCAGCCGGTGTCACCAGCTGCACGGGCCGGACTATGCCACATGCCACACAGTCCTCCTCCAGCAGAGGACGCCAACCCTGGGTGAATGAATGACCTCAGTGGGGAAGAAGTTCTGCCTCTTCATCTCTCCTCTCTGGCTGCCTCCAATCAATGAGGACCCAGGAACGAGAGAGCGGGAGAACTTCGCAAGGGAGGGAGGGGAAGCTGGACTTGTCTCTGGCCCCCTGCTGGTTCTGCCTTGTCAGGAGCTGCTCAGAATGAGAGATTGAAGTTCTATGTTGGAGCAGATGGACCTTCCACCCCATCTTGGATCAGCTCAAGAAGTTGGTCACATTGGAAAAAGAGGATTAGGCACACTGGTCAGAAAGAGCAGTGCTGACAATGAAAAACAATGCTTTCTGCTTTGACGCTGCCAAGTCCAGGTCATTTAAAATGTCAGTTACATACTGATTGCAATTGGAGGAGGAAGGGTGAGAGGCAGGAGTCCTAGGCCTGAAGCCGTACAGTCCTGGGAGCAGTCTTCCATGCCCTGGTTTCAAACCCAGGGCAGAAAATGCATCCTGCACCCCAGCCAAGAGAATGCACCCACCTGCCCTCTGCCAGGCTGCAGTCACAGTTGCCTATGCCCCCGCTACACACCTTCCATAGCCTGGGTATGCCCACCAGAGAGATCCTACCCACAAGCTTCTTTGGCCACACCCAGAAGTAAGAACACTCAGTCTAGAGCCTGCTTTCCATGCAGTTTAATGAGCTACAGAGAACAGTCAGGAGGCAGGGGTCCTGGGATGCTCCCTCTCCCCCCAGCCCCACTTCAGGGCACAGTACCTCCTCTCTCTTATGGCTGTCAGGGAAAGATAAGATGCTGAGGGAGGTTGTGGGGGCAAGAGTCTCAGGCAGGGAAATGGAGGAGGACGCCAGGGGCAATGAAGAGCTGGCATTGGGGAAGGAGCAGTAAGGGTCCCCCAGACACACTGGAGAGCCTGTCTTCAACTCATGCTGACAGCATCCTTGTCCCTGCCCGTAGCTCAAGGAGAGGCGTGGACATGGTGGTTGATCCAGGACAAGTAGGTTGTCACTCGAGTGTAGACTCCGGGATAGTTGCGAAGACCACAGCACTTCCCCCAACTCACCACTCCTACTTGGATCCAGGTGCCCCTCCAGTTACAGACCAGGGGGCCCCCAGAGTCGCCCTGTGGAGAGAATAGACAGATGATCAATAATCAGGGTCCCCGCAAGCAGGGGTGATGGACAGAGGCCATGGTCTGAGAAGGTCTCACCTGGCAGGAATCGTGGCCCTCGCTCCCTGCACACAGCATATCTTCCTGATAACTTTTGCCGTATTGCTGTCTACAGAACTCATCCGACCTAATTGGGACCTCCACCTCCTGCAGATGGGGGCGGGGGCAACGGCTCTGTGGAAAGAAGTCATGTGGCCTTTGGTCCTGAGGGGGCAGACAGTCACAGGTCATGTGCTCTAAACCACGTGCCGAGCCTCAGTGCCCCCAGAGGTACCCTTTGGGTTACCCAAGGCTCTGGTTCTCCAGGTTCATTCCAGGCTGACAGACTAATAGTGTCTAGGCTGACAGTGTGGGCACCAAGCTCAGAGAGAAATGGAGGCATTGAATATTTTACCCCCAGATATTTTTATCTGGAAAACCCACAGCCTATTCTTTCCCCAAGAAGTGCAGATGCTGGTGTCAAATTTGACTTTGTCGGTTTAAGAGTGGATCCTTGAGCAAGTTGCTCACGTTCTCTTCTTCATTTTCCATCCCACCATCGAGACCACGTGGAGGATCAGAGATCCACAGAAGCAGGAAACCCACGGAAAGGGCCATGCAGGCTTGGTGCAGAGTAAGGGCAAAGGAAAGCTCGTGGCCTGGCTTCGCTCTTGGTGCTCTGGTCTCTGCTCCTTAAGCAAGTCTCCTGAGCCACTCACCTCCCACATCCAAAGGAGACCCCAAGAGGAACCCCAGCTGATGCCTCATCTATAAAGCTTAGCCCACACCCCACTGCATCAGCCCTAAAATGTCGTCCTGATCCTTACTTAAGGAATTGATGCACCCCAGCCAGTCACCCAGCACTTCATGCCTGGAGGTACTGTGAATGACGCTGGTGGGAGGGCAACCCACTTGACCAGGTTAGACGGTGTCACGGGAGCCACCAGTTTGAGAAGTGCCACGTCTGCTCCACCTGATGCTCCTGTGAATGGTTGTACTTGGGGTGGCGGATGACATTAGCCACCTTCACACGGCCATTGTCCGAGGGTCGCACTCCTCCTACTTGGACCTTAAAGTTAAATGGCACTGGGTCTCTCCTGGGGATAGAAGACAGAAGCGTCTCAGAGGCCATGGCAGAGGAACAAGAAGTAAGCCAGCTTTTCTTCAGAGGGCAAGGTAACTGCAGGCGGCTGAATCCTGCAGGGAGTCTAGAGCTACCCATTCCAGGAACTGCCCACAGCACATAGCACATACCTCCCAACACTCTTCACCTCCCACTCCATGCCAGCAGGGTGGGGACTTACCCTGAAATGCAGTGGGCAGCAGTCAGCACCCACTGTGGGTGGATGAGGGAGCCTCCACAAATGAACTCCCACCGGTCACCTATTCGTTTTTGCCACAGGCCCACCTGCCATGGCCACTTCCCAGCTGGGGCATCATGCCCCCGACGATGTCAACAAGCTCAGTCCCTGGGTCAAGATCTAGAGAAGCAGAGGAAGAGCCATCAGGGACCCAGGCACCTCTACTCAGAGCTCAGCATGGCCCTCATGCTCAGTCCTCCCAGGGCCACCCTCATCTAGGGGTCAGTGCTGGCCTCGGAGAGATCAGGGTCAGGGTTTTGGACACAGGGCAGGCTTGGAGGTCAGGACTCACCTGAGGTCACAGGAATGGAACCCCCGGGCAGGGAAGAAGGAGAAACAGCAGCCACAGCATCTGCAGGGGATGGGGGGATAGGAGAGGGCCAGGGTGAGGAGAGCTGCGGCAAGGACCCCGGGAACTAGGAATAGCGGGTGGGGGTCTGAACAGCATCCTCACCATGCCAGGTCCCTCTGCCCTCTGCTCCTGGACGTCTCTGAGCCCCTTTATCCTCCCAGCCCAGAAACTAGGCAAGGGGGAAGCCAGCCCTCCTCTGGGGTGCGGCATGGGAGGAGGCGGGGCTTATTCCTTCAGTAGGACCAATGCTGACCAGCAAGTTATCTGTCAAAGAAGAAATATCCAGTGTCTTCTCTGAGCCCAGCAGAGAACCCGGTGCTGGAGGCAGATCCGTAGTGAGATCGACAGTATGCATGTGGAAAATTAAAAAAATAATAAGATGCTCTGAAACAAAGCAGAGAAAGGGCGTCCATGAAAGGAACGGGGGCAGGAGGCTTGCACCTGAGCCAAGAGCTGGGCGACAGGAAAGCACCAGGCCCCACATTTCCAACGTTCCTCTTCTACTTTGGAGGCACACATTGTGCTTGGAGAAAGCCCGGCTCACTGGACCTGGAGTCAGAGTTTACCAGCAACAGCAGAAGTTGGAAGAGGCAGGACGGATCGTTTCCTGGAGCCTTTGGAGGGAGTGGGGACCTGCTGACACCTTGATGTTAGACTTCTGACCCCCAGCACTGTGAGAACATAAATTTCTGTTGCTTGAAGCCCCCATCTGTGGGGAAGCCTCCGGCTGCCCAGGAGACCCATGTACATTTGCTCAACTGTCATGATAAATTGTGCACATGATCAAACATTGTCAAAATGCAAAGCAAAGGATGAGAGGGGTGCCAGAGTAAGACTAGTTTCCATCACCTGTCCTCACACCCCAGGGGTGGCTTCTGCACATGCCTCAAGCCCGAGTTCCATCCCCCACAGCGCTGGATTCAAGCTCCCCTGTCACTCCTCCTGCTTTCTGGATGGAGCCCTGTCCCCAGACTCTAGCCCCAGGCAGAGGCCACCCAGCCAGAGACAGACTTTTCCATCCTGTGATATTCTGGGAATCACTGTCCACCCAGTGTGGGATAGGGCCAGACGACGGTTTCAGAGAAGAAGCAAAGGAGCAGGAGGGGTCCACATGCTCCTGGACCACCACCCTGTCCCCAGGGAACCAGGCAAGGAGGCTGTTGAGAGGTGCGAAACTCAGACGAACCCAGATCTCTAGAAATCCGCCATTCCCTCTCAGGGGCAGAGTCGCTCTCATCCTTGCTAAGATCCTGGTTACTCTGGGGGCACTCAGAATCCCCAGGAGACACTCGTGTCTATAGGAACAACCATGATCCAACATAGCCAGGGAACCCCATCAGGAAGAGGAGAGTGAGCATCCAGAAGGGGAGGGGCTGGGCTCACTGATCCAGTAAGTCCTGCAGGCCAAGGGCAAGACCTCTGGGTGGGAGCGGGGCTTCATTCCCTTCCTCCTCGCTGGTCTGGACAGTGGATGTGAGTTCAAGGCTTGTTCACAGGGCCCTGCACACAGGAGACGAGTCACAGAGGTGTCAGCGAGAAGCCGCAGGCCCCAACTGACGCTAGACCCAGACTTCCTGTGCCTCAGCCCCAGGCCAAGAGATAACCAGCTGGCCAGACCTGGAGATAGATGGGGTGATGACAGACATTGGTTCTAGAAGTCCCTGGGACAAGACAGCGTTTGAACATGATGAGCACATCTACCAAAAACAGAAACAAGAGGTTTGAGGGTCTTGGGGAAAAGTCTTATGGGCATTATTGGCAGGTAATAAGATTTTCTTCCCAGAAAAGCCAAAGGCTCAACTGAATTTTTAAGATTAAGTTTCCCAGGGTGACTAGATGTCTTAAACACGATGAATAAGGAGAGGAAGAAGAAGAAGAGGCAACTCGTTTTTAATAAATGATGATTAATGAGATGCCATAATGGCAGAGACTCATTTCACAGCAGCATCCATACATTCCTATCGATACTAGCTAAGAGCAACCTCCACAAGGAATGTTCCAGAGTTTGTGACAATCTCAACACTCTCCTGAGAAGGAAAATAGCAAGAAATAAAATGGCATTCGATGTTGCTGAATAGAGACATCACCAACATCAACGCTTCCAAAACCCCAATGGATCATGAACTGCAGGCAAATCTGATCATTTTAATGAATACTCACAGTGATCCCTAGTTTGGAGGAAAACACAGGTGAGGCGGTCCCAGGAAGCCCAGAGCAGAGTGTGGGGCGAGCCAAGCAGCTGGTATCGTAACGTCAAAACGGAAACCAGGTGGCCTTCAGGTGAAGCAGGGTGGGATGAATCGTCGGGCCTAGTGCCCATCTTCCTAAACCCCAGCCACAGGGGACGGCAAAGCAGAGGACAAATAAATGGCATCGACTCAGAGCAAAGAAAGTAGACAGCATCAGTGACAGACCATGGAGAACCAGATGGAGGAGATGAAGAAGTAAGGGATGGGGAGGAGAGCAACTCACTCTTCGGGTACTGGGTTTAACACTGCCTTCCTGTCTGCAGCCATGCCACCCTGAACAAGCCCAACCTCGTCTGATCTCGGGAGATGCGCAGGGTCGGGCCTGGTTATTACTTGGATGGGAGCCCACCTAGGAAGACCAGGTGCTGGAGGTGTAAAAAATTTGTTTTAATTTCATTTCAAAACTTTAAAAAAAAAAAATAACTACTTTACTCTGCTAGGAGGACATATGGAGATGGGGCCACTTTATCCCTGAAAGACTCAGGCACCTCAGATCTTGGCAGGCACTGAAAAGGCGGTATTGACATAGGGTCAGTGAACAGCGAGGTTGTTGAAAGTCTGGACACACAGCTCAGAGTCTCCTCAGGCTGGATGGTCAGTTCACTGCCCCACCTACCTGCCCCAGGACACAGGCCAGATGTATTCTCTGCGGAAAGCAAACCAGAGGCTCATGCCTTAGGACGAGCCAGCACAGACGAAGGGGAAGGAGAGGCATGCGGCTGGAAGCGGCTGGAAGCGGCAGGATCGAGGGAAAGTCGGCCCGTGAGCGGGGCCTGGGCCCTCCTTTCCACCCGGTCAGCGTCACCCCAAGAGGAAGGACCTGTCTCTAGAGAAACCTTGATCCCAGAAAGCCAATAAACATAGGAACGGCATCTGGGAAGTCTGGTTTCTCACCCAGTCATCTTAGAAGAAAACCAAATAGTCCGCCAGCCCAACCAGGCTGACAGATTCGAATCAGCGTTTCAGAACCTCACTCATATTCGACAGGCGTTCTTGTCTATTAGTACACATGATGAATGGGCAAAGCTACCCCCAAACCTAGAGATTTGTTTCTTAAATGTAAAGAAAACAGTTGGAGCTCACCAGGGAAACATTGAGTTGGAAGCTAGAACCCAAGTAAAAACAATCGGAAAAAAGTTATCAAGGCTATTCAATTAACGTGGAGATTGAAATATGAGGAATTTTTCAGGGAGATAGGAGAAGATGCTGCATTTATGAAACAAAAATTACAGTTTTTTTAAAAATATCAAATAGATAGCCAAGTGCCCTTGGAAATTAAATCTCAGACGAAGCTTGGAAAATCAATCAAAGACCAGGTTGACCTGATCGAAGCCTATCACCGGCCTCGGGGTTAGCAGGATGATGTCGGCACCCCCCACAGCAGAAAGGCTCTGGTTGAATTTGGGGTGTGGATGATGTGGACCACCTGACATGAACCCAGTATTTGGGTGGTGACGTCCACCAAAAGGATTAAACAGATAATATGCTTTTGGAATGGATGAGTCTACAAAGAAATAAAACAATAATGGGTGTGTTGGAGTAAAGTTTGCTTCTCCGCCTAAATCTTGGGACATGAGCTGAGAACCTGCCAGATGTCATTCCCACCCTTGCTGGGGTCTGGACCCAGGGCCGGATCCCTGGACCACATTGGCCCGCATGGACGACATTGGCCTTTAGAGGGCTCTGCAGGGAGTTCACTTGGGTTAAACTTCACGTGGGCCCAAGGCTGGAGGCTCAAAGGGGACATGTGGCCAGGGATGCCGAGCCACATGGGGCTCCCAAGGCTCACCCAGGCCCAGAAAGACCTTACCATTGGGGGTCTGGTTGGAGACCCCAATCCTGACTTTCGTTGCTTTTCTTTATACTTTTATCTGCACACATCCCTAAACTGTGTGGTTTGTTTCTGGAATCACGCAGGGCATGTTCCTTCTTGATTGTGCCTTTGGATTCATTCAATATTGGTGAGACCATCATGCTTCTTGTTGCTCTGTAGTCATCGATCCTTTACATCCTCCAACATTGATGCTGGGGGACCCTGCATGTGTCTCCAAGAATGACCATGAATGGCCAGCATAGCCTTAGATGCGATGCTGCCTGTCTCCTGGGGGACCCAGGCAAGAGCTTTTCCACCCACAAGTAGATCGTGGGGGATGTTTCCCAGGCAGCTGATCCAATTTCACTCCCTCTAGCGGAGTGAATCCCCACCAAGCCAGCCACACCTGAATTTCCTGTGCTCCGGTTTTTAATTTTGCCAATTGGCTGTCTAGATCAGCGACTCCCAACCTTTTTGGCCTCAGGGACCAGTGCTCCTTTGAGCATCTAATGCCTGATGAACTCAGGCGAGCTGAGGCGGGGATGCTAGCGCTGGGGAGCAGCTGCAAACACAGATGAAGCTTTGCTCGCTTGCCCACCGCTCACCTCCTGCTGTGCAGCTGGTTTCTAAAAGTCCACGGACTGGAACCGGTCTGCAGCTCGGAGGTTGGGGACCCTGGTCTAGATAATGATCTCCATGTGGCTTTAATTTGCTTTTCTCACCAAGTACTTTTCTAACTTCAGAGAAAAATGAAACTTCTACTGCAGGCTGGAATTAGTTGCCATTGGATAAGAAGTAAGAGTTGGGGACAGAAAGGAGTGTTTTGAGAGCTGGCCATGTGCCTTTCGAGGCTCTGCAGGGAGGTCACTTGGTCTCTTCTTGGAGAGAGACCTGGACCCCCCACAAAGCCTAAGTGTGACCTTTTAAACAAGATGCTCTTCTATAATCATCAGGTTGGCATTTTCTGAGAGAAAAGCATTCCTGGGGGCTGCCATGGTCAGATGGGAGCGTGCGTGGTGGGACATCAAACAAAGATTTAGTTGGATACATGTCATGATACATTTGACATTAGATACATGTCATTCTACATTTGTCAGAGCCCACAGAATGGAGCAACCCTCACGGAAGCTCTGGGCTTTAGGTAATAAGTATCCACATCAGTTCATCAAATGTAACAAACGTACCACTAATGAAAGATGTTCACAAGAAGGAAACTGTGTGTATGGGAATTGGATTTTGTTCACAATTTTATACAAACCTAAAAATGCTCTAAAAAGAAAATCTATTTTGTTTATTTTACTTATTAGGAAAAAAAGAAAATCTGAGACTGTCTCAAGGCAAAGAGGGAGCCAGCTGATGGAAGCTGCAGATGCAGAGATGGCAAGGCAGAGTCAGGCAGGCAAAGAGCAGAATGCGGAGCGAAGGCATCTAACGCCATCAGAGGGCGCTGCTGGACATGGGATGTCCCTGGGAGGCACTGCTACTGCACTTCTGATCACCTGGAGGAGCCATTACAGGGAGAAAGTGGCAGAAGCGACCCTCACCATATAGTCCACGGTGAATGCATGAGAGAGAAGACGACTCATCACATGGCTGAGATGCAGGACGCCCCTGGTGAGTGGCGTCTGCAGGGAGAGAGGAAGGTGAGGACAGTCTGGTCTCTGTGAGGACCCCTGCAAGCCCAGGGTCATATCCACAGGTTGTGATGAACAGCTACAAATGTGGGGAAACCAGGGCAGAGGATATGATGGGCCACATGACCCCCACTGACCACACAGCCAGGGTCCCAGGCTGCAGAGCCAAGTGGCAGAGACATAGATGTGCAGGGATGTATGGGTCAGATGTTATATAGGGAGCCAGGGAGCCAGGCCGAACCTGCAGGATGGGGGAGGGTTGGGGGCAGGTCCCTTGCTGGGCCCTCGCTCATCTCACACCCGACCCATGTGTGACCCTAAATTGTGCCCATGTCGGGGCCCTGACCATATCTTCTGCTGACCCCGGGCCTGAGGCTCCAGACAGCAACTCTGGCCAACTGCTGCAGAAAGGGGATTTCAGGAAAGGATGCCGGGGTGCAGCTTCCACTCGCCAGGACATCAGTCCATGTAGACACCTGGCACCCTTTCCCAGACACGGAGGTTTGGAATAGCGTCCCCTCAAAATCAGGGCCATCAAGAACCTCAGAATGTGATGATTCAAAAACGGGATCTTCGCAGATGTAATTAAGTCAAGGTCATAGTGGATTTGGTGAGCCCGAAATGCAGTGACAGCTGTCCTTAGAAGAGAAGAGAAGGCAGAGAGCGGAAGGCCATGCGTGGACGGAAAGACAGTACTGCGATCCACCTGCAGCCTTGTCCTGGCCACACCCTCCTGCGCGGAGTGCGCGGGTATATACACGCCCCTGTGCGGCCACGAGGAGTAACTGCAGGTTCCCCTCTTTAAGCATCCAAGGCACCTTCCTGAGAAGCAGTCAGCCCTGGAAGAGGTCAGAGGGCGGAGGTCATGCTGCAGAGTAAGTCAGCAAGCGGAGTCAGGGATGTCAGGAAGTAGAGGTCAGGGGACAGAGGAAGTCATGGCGCCGAAAATGTCAAGGCGCGGAGGAGTTCAGGGCGCCGAGGTCAGCGCCCGCTGTCCTGTTGGAACCTTGTACCCAGTGCACAACACACTCAGCCCACCTGCAGGGGCGGCTCCGAGCTCAGACCCCAGTTTCCTCCACGGGGTCCCCACTAGCTCAGCGCTCAGCCAAGCCCAGAAGCAGCTGCACTTTCGTCCCCCCAGCCTCTTGCGCGCCATTATCCACAAAGCACCAGCGTCCGGGAGTCCTTCGGGAGCAGGGCCGTGTCTCCGGTTAGTCCCTGAGCCCCGGGGGCGGAGGGGAAGGACCCTGGGCGCGGAGTGGGCACTCAGTTTGCACCCGCAAACGTGAACAGAAAACTGCCCAAGGGAGGGAGCCCCGCCCGCAGGACGCGGCCACCAGGGGGCGGCAGAGAGCAGAGGCCGACGCTGGAACAGGGTCGTGATCCCTAACGCCCAGACCCTCCAGCCGGATTCCAGCTCCACGTTCTCTCTTTAAATTTATTCAAATGTTGAATTAAGACCTGGAAGAAAAAAACTGTAAAGTGCTACCAGAAATGGAAAAACAGTGTGTCTTGTCACAAATCGAAATACAATACAAACGGTTCAACAGTGGAAACAAAGTATGCCGCCAGATTCTGACTGCGCCGCTGTGGGTCAAGGGTTGTATCCGCTGAAAAATAATATGGACTCGGTGTTTCATCACCAAACAGAATTTATTCGGGGGGGGAGTTGCAACGTAGTGCGTGCAAATATGGCAAGCCACGTGCATACTCTAGCCTGTGTCAAGATGGAGGGGTATTTAATGAAGGGGAAAGGAAGGTAGAACCATAGAGTTTCATTATAAACAATTTTTCCTGTAGGTGCTTGTAGAGTGTGAGAACTTCCATAAGCCCTAGCTCCTCCCATAGACCCTCCTGACTATGTTTGCTTAAAGTTCCAGTTAGTCTTCATTAGTTGACTAAAGTGTTAGGGACCCAACCCAGGACTCAGGGGACAAGAGAGAGAGCAGTGAGCCTCCGATTTTCCGAGAGGGAACTCTCCATCCACTCTGAAGCCATTATGGTGGGAAAAGCTAAGTAACAGCTCCCAGAAATGCCCCTCCTCCCCTCTGGCCGAGTCTGTACATAAGAGGCAACATGACATCCGAGTCAGTCTGGCAAAGAGAGTGCCACGTTCAGATGTCAGGTACAGTGGGGGATGAGGAGTCCTCATATAGCTCAGTGAATTCACCAGTAAAGCCCTGCAAACACCACATGGACCCTGGTGTACAGTGGTAACTTCGTCCACAGATGCTGTGCTGGCACCTTGGAAGTGACTCTATCTGGTGACTGTGTTCTCTCCGATCCGCATTAGAAGAGAGGGTCAAAGCAGTTTTCAATCACCTGGGAAGGACACCGGTAAGCACCCACAGCCTTGCCCGTGATCACCTAGCCATCCTTCAGAGCATCTTGTTCCTCCACGTCAATGACATGATGATCCTTGGACTGGAGGGGAGAGTCTCTGGTAAGCCTGTGTGGCATGACTCCTTGATGAAGTTTTTAGGGTGCAGTGCTTGGGGGCAGCCGAGACATCTCTTTCAAGGTAAAGGATAAGTAATATGTTACACCCACTGCCAGCAAAAAAACCCCACAGTGCTTAGTGGCACCTCTGGGTTTGGGAGGCAGTGTATACACTAGGAATACTACTCCAATCCAGTCATCTGCCCATTTTGATGGAGCCCAGAACAAGAAGAGGATCTGCAGCAGAGTCAGGCTAGTACAGCTGCCCTCGAGCTGTGTGAGCTGGTGCTGTAGACAGCATGATGTTCCTAGGGTCCCCCAGCCAGTCAAGGGAGAGCAGGTCCTGGAACTCTGTGCCCCATGGCTTGTGGCCTACCCAGAACCCCTGAGCATTCCGCATGCAGGACCTTGGAGGATGGTGCACTGGCTGGGCTTTCTCTCACCTCACACTCCCTCCCCACTCCACACCCCCCTCAGCCAGGAGACCTGTCCCAAGCCAGGCAGAATACCCTAATATCACAGCTCCAGGCGTCAGGGGTTAAAAACACCCCTTCCACTCTGCTCCAAGTTCCTCCCCGGCCTCCCAGCTCCGGGAGCCCTGTTCCTTCCTGGGAGGCCTTGATAACAAACCCTCCAGGCTCTCTCACCTCTGAATTCTCCCAGGAAGACCCCTCCTTTCTGAGACCCCACACCATTCATTCATTCATTCATTCATTCATTCATTTTACATGCCTCTCCTGAGTTTCTGGCAGCATGCTGACCCCCTGGAGTGTAACCTATAGAAAACAGCCCCTGCCTCAGGGCTGCTGCTCAAGGATGTTGCAGTTGCTTCACGGATCTCTCCAGCCCCTCGGCATCCTGCCTCCTGCTCCTCACCTGGGCAGACAGGCACCCACTCCTCATCCCTCAGCGCTCTGCTCAGACTGAACGGCCAGGTTCTCTTGCTCTCCTCACGACAGGCCACCAAAGGTGCCATTTAAACAGCCCCTGAGGTAAGCAGCCTATAGGCTGGACACATGGAAGGACAGTGACAGTCAGACAGGCCTGTGTGTTCTGAGGCCTCAGAGGAGCCTGGATGGTGTCCTCATCCACTATAACAAAGACCACAGACTGGGCTTCGAAACGACAGACATGTGTATCTCGTGGTTCTAGAGGCTGAGATCAGGGTGCCAGCATGGTCTGGTTCTGGTGAGCGTCTCTTCCTGGCTTGCAGACGGTCGTTTTCTCACTGTGTGTTCACATGGTCGAGAGACAGACAGACAGACAGACAGACGGTGACTTCTCTCTCTTCCTCTTCTATAAAGGCTAACATTCCTAGTGGATTAGGGCCCCGCCCTTACTCGTTTTACTTGAGTCACCTCCCAAAGGTCCCGTCTCCAAACACGTCACATTGGGGGGAGGGCTTCCACATTTGGACTTGGGGGACACAGTTCATTCCAGAGCAGATGGCGTGAGAACCCAGGCCACGGGCCCTGATGGATCTCGGAATGTGGGCACTGCCCCTCTTCCGGGGAGGTTGGCGCCTCAAGGGGCAGCAGGGTTAGGATCCGAGGCTGCCACTGAACCCGGGTGGGAGGGGCATCCTGTGCGGTTTCCCCACCATCTGCCTCGTTATCTTTGCTCCCCAAACTCTCCTGCTCACATATGCACCTCACAGGACTGACAGAGAGGCTCACCAAAGCCCATCTGGACTCAGAAACACGACAGGGATGGGCACCCCACTCAGCCCATCCCCCACGTCCACGGTCTTGGCCTCATCTTGGGCAGGCCCCATTACCCCCTTCTGCTTATCCCCGATTTTCTTTCCATGTCTGTGACTCTCTAGTCATCCTTAACCAACTAGCTTTTCAGGTTCTGGTGTTTTTTGAATTGGTTTTGGTGAGTGCGTCATTTATTAAGATCACTTACCTCTTCCTGGGTCACCCCCATTTAGAATAAAAGGGTTTTGTCAGTGCATTGCACGTACCGATCTGCCATTCAGCATTCAAACACATGTCGAATTACGGGACTTCAAAACAAAACAACAAAACTCGCTCCCTTGACAGGTGCTTTCCCAGCTTCCTGTCTGCCCTGCTCCCATTTCACACCCGCTCAGGTCCAGCAGCTGTGTCCACGGCCCCTCTCCGCCCGCCTCCCCTCCCTGGCCCTCGCCCCACTGTCCAGGGCAGCTGGTCTGCTAAAGTCGCCGGCCGCCTCCCCTGCACCAAAACTTGTGTTCCCCTCACAGCCCTTGTGTGGTAAGTGACCTGCCAACCTGGCTTGCCCAGAACGGACGGGGTCCCAGGAGGCACGATTTCAGGGCTTTTATGTTGTTATTATTGTGATAAAACACACAAAACATAAAATTTGCCATTGTAACCATTTTGGGCAAACACGTCAGTGACGCGGAGTGCGTTCCCAGTGCTGTGCAACCACCACCTCTGCCCAGGTCCGGAACATTTTCATGTGCCAAAGGGAAACCCCTGTGCCCGTGAAGCAGTCACACGCACACCCCATTCCCCTTCCCCAGCCTCTGCTACCCACACCTGCCTCTGTCTCTGTGGGTTTGCCTGTCCTGGACATTTCCTGAGCGGAAACACACACTGAGTGGCCTCTTGTGTCCAGCTTCGCTCCTGCAGCATGTTCTCCGGGTCCATCCAACTGCGGTGCGTTTCAAAGCTTCCTTCCTTTTAATGGCCCACTAATATCCCATTGTGCGGAAACCACAGTCTGTTCATGCTGTGTCTGTTGATGGACCTGTAGTTGTCCCCATTTGTGGCTGTTGTGAATGATAATATCATGATTATCCATGCACGGTGTGTGTGTCTGCGTGTGCGCCAGGCTTCAATTCCTTTGAGCCTGTACCTAAGAACGGGATCACTGGGTCAAATGGGAGGGGACGTTCCATGTTAAAACCAATCTGGGACGGGTCGGCCAACCTACGTGCCGCTGCCCTCCCAGCGGCCATCGCTCTACTGCTCTGTTCTCCTTGGTGCCGCCCCCACCTCTCTCCGGTCCTGTGTCCGCTCCTCCACGGGCGATGCCGGCCAGGGGTTGAACCTGCCTTTCCTGCCTCCGCCGCCATGGGAACTGCGGGCGCTTTGCTGCCACCTGGTGGCCCAGGATTCGCTGATGCCGCATTAGAATAAACGGAGCCAAGCAGGCTTTGACTTCCTGCATTCTTCCACCGGGCTTATTTGGAACTCCCTCCCCATCCGGGTGCAGGCTGAGAGGCAGACCCCGAACAGATGGTCATAGCACCAGCTGGCAGGGCTTCCAGGAGCGAGGGGAGGGGGCTGGGATTAAGAGCAAGTGGAAGGGAGCCACCTGGCTGCAGCGCTGTGGGAGGGAGGGCATGCTGGAGAAGGGGATCGCAGGGGAAAGGCCTGGAGGCAAGAAGGGGCAGGGGTACGGGAGCGGGAGTAGGGTAGAGGAAGGGAATCTTAGTCTCCCCGTTTAAGGCTGAGTTGGCTGCAGAAGGAGACAGAGAAAAAGGGACTTGCTTGCCCTGGTGGGCAATGACGGGTGCTGGCAGCAGCTCTGGGATCTTCAAAATGCCTCATTTAGACGTAGGGAGCTGAGTCTGAGGCTCTGTTGGGGGAGATGCTGGACCAAGGCTGAGGCTGAGCTGAGGGGTCTGGAAATGCCACCGTGGGTGTGTGCACCTGTGGGACATGGGGGCAGCTCCCTCCAGGTGTGCCCAAAACAATCTCTCTCTCTCTCTCTCTCTCTCTCTCTCTCTCTCTCTCTCTCTCTCTCTCTCTCTCTCTCTCTCTCCTCTCTCCTCTGCTGTAGCAAACATGTTTTCCCACCTTAGAGTAAAGTAAAACTAAAGAAACCCTTCCTTGGCCCATGCAAAATAAAGAGGGAGGGAACGAATGAATGAATGAATGAATGCACGCAGGCCTGAATAGTCAGGTGGTGGGAAGGAGTCTCGAGAGAGAATGCAGACCACCACTCCATGCATCCTGCTCCATGGCCTCTTCGCTCTGTTTCAGGAGTGTTGGGGGCTAAACTGTTAGTGCCAGGTTCTTTCTGCACAGCAGTAGAGGGGACGTCCCAGCTTCACCGGGAGGTCCTTTTATTTTCCACTTTTAGTGAAGACACTCAGATACTTCTAGTCCCAGATGCTCAGCTCTCTGATCGCCAGGGTGGAGCAGAAGTGGGGATCGCCTTCCCTTGGTTCCCACCAGCAGTAGCGCTGGAAGGACACGGAGCAGGAAGTCCGCCACCACCAGATTCTGGGTGCTCAGCCTGCTCACGTCTCTCTCTCTCTGGTGATATTGGAGATGTGGCAGTTGGCAGTGATGGCATTCAATGCCCTTTCTCTTCCGGGGCGTGGAGGACAATCAAATCCACAGTCATGGCACAGCAGGCAGAGCTGGTCCCAGACTTTGCTCCTACTTCTGTTCTAATGTATGGGATCCAGCAAACTTGAGACCGCTGACCAGGTCACACAGATGCGCAGAGATATGAGAGCAGAACACCTTCACGCGGCCCCAGCAACCCAGCTTGGGGCCACTAGAAGGCACTCCTGTGCCCTGTGGGGCCAGGCCAGAGACTGAGGAGCCAGACAGGGATCTGAGGGGTGCCCTAGCCCTTTGGGGTGAGAGGGTTCCCTTGAGAAGATTGGAAAGGGAGCTCCTTGGAAGGGGGGCAACAGGACCAGAGTCCAGCCAAGTCACTGCTACATAGGAACATTTTGTGAAGGGCTCTGCCTGGCTAGGCTGTGCTGCAGGGCAGGGGGATGCCCAGGGACCCAGGGTGTCCTCAGTGCAGCTGGAGCAGAAGGAGGCAGGGGGCACCAGGGGACAGAGGAGAGGAAGGCTTAAGCAACCGAGCCCAGGGACAG
>PUFA01002248.1:0-29498 GCA_003508835.1 Eonycteris spelaea | reverse complement strand
ATTGCCTTTATCTCAAAATAATATGCTGAAGCAGCAAGATTATTGTGGCTTGGCGTGCTCTGGCGCCCGATATTTGCCATTCGGATGTTGTGAACTGTAACATAAATACACCAAGATTTTAGCACACGTGGGTGAAGTCATCACAATATGAAACATATATATATATATATATATATACATATATATATATACACATACATACATATATATATATATATATATACACACACACACACTGAAACTAAAAGTATTTCATTACTATTTTATAGTATTTACTTCACAGCTAATTGCTTCAGTGTTGCAGCCTCCTGCCAAACTAGAACTTTATTTATTAAGCACTTTGGGAAATAAGAAAATGAAATAGAAATCCACCTGTCAGTGGTCATTTTTCAACGTAAGGGAAATTAGATATAGATATACGTAATAAATATTAATAAGGATAAGACAGGGTAGAAAGTCATCTCATAAGACAGGGACACGAAACGCTATTCCAGATGAGGGGGTGGGGGCCAGGCTCACGTGCTTAGGAAGGCTCCATGAAGGACAACCAAACTGATCCTTGAAGCACAGGAGGATTTGGAACGTAGAGATGAAGGAGGGAGCCATCACCAACAAGAAGAGCAATGGCACAGAACTGGGAAAAAGCAGCTTGTGGGTAAAAGAGAGCGAGTGTTTGGTTTGAGCCAAAGGCAAGATTTATTAATGGGAGTCGAGGATCTTAAGATTGGAAATGTTGGCTGAGGTTATATCATGACAGGCCTCAAAGGTCATGCCCTGAGAGGCTTGAACTTGATTCCAAAGCCAGGGGAGGCTGTCTGAAGGTTCAGTGGGTAGGAGGAGGCATGGTATGATCACAGCTGTATTTCAGGAAGACAAGATGGCAACACTGTGCAAGATGAAGGAGGGCAGCCTGGAGGTGGGCAGAAACGAGGCTCTGTCAAATTAGGGTGCAGGGATTACATGTCCTGATAGAGTATTGCATTTCATAACAGTGTCCACATTTTGTCATGCAACTAGCCCTATTTAAAACGGTGATGTCCTCGAACTAGCATGGGAGGCAATTTTCTCTGTTTTGATATGGATTTTAGCCTAAGGAGATTTTGTAAGAGTTAAGTTACTCTGGAAAATAAAGCATCTTCATAGAATAACCCTGCTGAAATACAGGAAACCACGGAAGAACCGCACAGGACAGTGTCAACTGCTTTCAGAGAATACGGATAACAACTTTCAACCCTTTAGAGCCTCCCTTGATCCATCACAGTTAAGGTGGCATTAGGGCTTATATTTAAGTTTTACCACTTTGTTCATAAGAATGGTAGCTAAGAGAGAAGAACAATCAAAACTGATCTCTATTCAATATGACAATCAATGGTAAATGATGCTAACTGGATAGGTATTTGGATTTATGTATTTTTTTGAGGCCAAAGTCTGAAACCGTATCAGGCGACACAGCCTAAGACTTCTAAGGGGGCTCCAGTGTTGGGTGTAGAAACATTCCAGTTGATTAGACCTGATCTGTCCTAACAATCCTTGATATATTTACAGCTGAGAGAGAAAAATGAGACTTTAGGGCAGTCCTCATTCATTAAGTCATTCATTCACCTTTTGTTCTTTGCCCTTCATGGCAGATGGAATCAAATAGAGAAACAATAACCACATAAAAACATACAAATAGACATATGTTTACTAATCGCAGTGAGTGTTCTGACAGGGTAAGAACTGGACCCCATGAGCGAGAATGACAGGGTAGATGTAGGGATCAGAGAAAGTGTCTCAAAGGAAGCAGGAAAGTGTTTCAACCCAAGCAGGATTTAGCCAGGAAAAGGGGATCAAGAATTTCACGGTAAGACAGAATTCTCAAGTCAGGTTAACGCTAATAATTACACTGAAATACATGACCCTAGTATACATTTCATTGGACCTAGAGGTATAACATAAAAATATTATAGACCTCTAACAATATGTGAAAATGTCACACATTAATTTTAAATAGCAATTTGCAATACTAAACTATTTGGCTTGGGGCAATATATTTCCATGTCTTATGAAATTATTAATTCTCATAAATGCTAATGATCCTTACTGCAAAGATTAGAACTAATTAACTGCTCCTTTCACCTATGTTAATTTATTAGTCACTCATGATGAATCCAGAAAATGTTCAGCGTTAGTTGGCCAAAGTCAGTTTGATGAATAAGATACAAATACCATGAAGTATGCAAATAAACAAACACTACAAAAAATAAACATTGCCATCATGAGCTAACAAAGCTGGAAAACAGATGGACAAGAGGGATAAACATTATGATATATTAAATAGTCATTCACCTAACATTAGTCAGGTGACCAAACATGTTTCCATAGTAACAGGTGCTAGGTAATAGGACGGTGCCTTATCCTCATTTCAGAGTCAGAAGTGGGTAGCTGAAACAACCAGTCTTTAGCATTGTATTCCTCGACTTAAACACTACCAAAAGGTAGACCGCTCTTGCAGATTTTTTTGTTAGAACCAGGAAGATTTCAAGCAAAGGAAACCAGCAATGGCACCAAGTCATGATTGCACACATAATCAGGAAAATCTGAGCGTTTCCCAAAGTGTGACCCCAGGACCAGGAGCATCAGCATCACCGTAGAACTTGGTAGAAATGCAAGTTATGGGTTCTCCACCTCGGCTACTAAATCCGGAAGGCTCAGGGGACAGTCCTGGGATCTGTGTTCCGAGCGGTTAATTCTGATGGATGCTGAAGGTTTTCTCAAACCTCGCTGATTTTAAAATGGACCGAGGTTTAAAAGCTCAGCTCCATTTTCTTGCAGTTTCCTAAAAGTTCTTTTCTTCCATTTCTTTCAAGTCAGAACAAGCTGAGGTCGTGTAATAGCATATCATTTATAGCCACTAACTTAAGGATTTACCAATAAATTTAAATGTTGAACTTTTAAAAAGTTGAACTTTGACTTCGAACATTTTGACCATGTTGTGGATTTAAAATTCTGAGGTTTATATGCAGTCTGTGCTATCATAAATGTGGTTTTAGTTAGTACAACTTATATTTCACGGTAAATAAAAATATGACATTTATGTAAGAAATCTACTATATTTTCACTTGCAAGCTTTTACATATTTTAATATATCTCACATGGCATGCATTAAAATTACTAGCTGCCTCTTTTTAGGAGAGCCTGTTATGGGTCAGATCCAATTTTTTTTTTTAAAATATAGAAAATTAAATAATCACTCTTCACATTGTAAAAGGACCACCTTTGGCTTTAAAAATGTATTTGTCTCACATCATCTAAAAAAATCAATTTACAAGCATTAAATGTATGTACAATTTCCTGATATATGTATCAACTAACTCGATTGTATTCAAATGCACCAATTTTTAAGTTACAAGTATGCCATACACATATGTCATTTCCTGACACCAGAAAGCCATCTGGAACCTCTCCCCAGGGTACAGAAGTTGCCCCTTGTCCACAGGGACTACATTTGAAGACCCCCAGTGAATGCCTGAAACTACGGATAGTACTGAATTCTATATATACCATGTTTTTTCACACACACACACACACACACACACACACACACACACCCCTATGATAAAGTTTAATTGATAAATTAGGCACAGCAAGAGATTAAGTACAATAACTAATAATAAACTAGAACAACTGTGACAGTAAATTGTAATAAAAGTTACGTGGATGTGGTCTCTCTCTGTCTCTCAAAATATCTTACTGCGCCACGCTCACCTTTTCACTTGCAGGACGCACCTCACGGCTCTCTCTGACCTGTCTGATTGTCGGCATCACCGCTCTTGCACTTCGGGGCCGTTATTAAGTAAAATAAGGTGGCCTGGACACCAGCACTGCGATACTGTGACAGCAGATCCGGTAACCCAGAAGGCTGCCAAGTGGACTAACGAGCCGGGGGCGTCTACGGCGTGGAGCTGATTCGCGGCCTGGGCAGGGTGGTGCGAGATTTCACCCCGCTACTCCTCACAGCTGCGCGACTGAAAAGGTACGACTTGCTTACTTCTGGACTTTTCCACTGAATACTTTCTGCACTGTGGTTGACGTAGGTGACCGAAAGCAAGATTGTGGATGAAGGGGAACTACTGTACACCCAATGCCTCCCCGCTGAGCAAAGTCTGATTTCCTGCGGGGAGATGTTGTCTAAGCTCTCTTCTGCTCCACTAGCTGCAATTTTAGAGGTTTTCCAATGCTGTGAGCAGTCGATTAAATAAACAAAAAAAAAATTTTAATTAAACCTACGTGGGAGAAAAAAAAATTAGAGCCGAGCTTGCGCTAATGCCAAAGGCAGTTCTAGGAAGAAGCGGATCAGGCGCAGTGTTTGAGTCGCTGGAAATTAATATCACAGCCGATCAACCACGTAGCGTACCTAAGAACTCCTGCTCCGCTGGGGAGGATGGGCTGACACAGACCGACGGGGCAGCAAGGTGTTGGATATATGAATTCTAGAAGAGTTTCATGAACAAAACATAGCAATAAGAGTTGGTTTCTCCTATTCTTCCTGCTATGTAAGTCTCACGGAGTCCCCAGAAAGGACAGAGAGCTGCAGTGTCACATAACTATATTAGGGACTGCAATTTCTTCCTGGTAAAAACCTCGCGATAAAGCTAGGAAAAAGTTCCCACTTGGTACACACGCAATGACACTCTTTTTTGCTGTATACACTACTATAACTAAGTTTAGGGAATTCATCTCCTTAAAGTGAAGATAAGTTTGAACTGGACTGAACTCGGAACCATATAGTTTTCTCATTAGATTAACAGGGATGCCACTACCTTCTTTTTACGACGTTGAGACAAATTAATGCTGCCAGGTATGGAACACCCTCGGCACAGTGCCTGGCACACAGTAGGAACTCAGGAAGTGTGCACGTGTGTCACCACGATCAAGACCATCATCCGATGAACCACTCGTCTATACTGCCATGCTCTTCGCATTGGGAATATTTTGTTTACAAAATCTGACGATGTCGGTATGATGTAAATCTTCCAGAATCCAAACTCGACATTAGTCCTGAACCTAAACTGCATTTTAATCTCCCTCCACTAAGAGAGCAAAAACCTAAACCAGGTGGAACGCAGCTCTGCTTCATCCACGGCATAGTTTCATAAATGTCTCAATAAAGAAGTATTAGTAATGTTTAAGTTCAGGACGATCAATTCCTGACATAATCCCGGAATAGCTAGATTTTTCCTATTGATGACCAGATAATTTTAGAACAGAAAGTGAAGTGATCGAGACCACCCGCTCATGGTATAAGGCGCCGAATGGTTCAGAGGCATGCCGGAAGCCACCCTGCAAGTCAGCACGGGGCTGGTGACGCAGGTCTCCAGGCCCCATGCCAGGCTGTCTTCATCATCATGGATGCATCAAGTATAAACCACACACAAGAGTTTCCCCACCTGTCATATTAAATAGCAGACCACCAAGGATTAATCAAGCTTTCCTTCTAAAAAGTACCTCTCACAAAACATTTGATCCTCCGAGTTTCTAATGCAGCAGAGAGACACTGAAGGCACTACCTTAAGTATTTCAGCTGAAATATTTCATATAAAAGTTAAAAAGTGTTTCCATGTGTAAACTAAATAATTTGAAGCATGTAAAGTACACACAGCGTACAGGAATATTTACTTTAACATTCACTTACTTTACTGAGAATTCTGAGTACCAAATCGACTCATTGAATCAGGTTACAAAAAGATTGTCTTCTCTACCAATGACCTGGTTTATTATCCAAAAGAATTTAAAATAAATATTGTGATGTTTACAAAGCAATCACTCTCACACGCATCTTTCAGCATGTAAAATACCTGCCCTCCTTTTCTTAAAGTAAATTTACATTTGGACAAAGGGGTTTGAGAATATATATATTTTTTTTCCTGGAATTTGATAAGCTTATCGATTTAAGATAAAAATTCAAACTCCGATTTCACACACTGGCTAGAAAACTTAATGTCATTCTAGGGACAATAAGAATACCAATATTACCAGCATTTGTGGCTTCTCTAATTCTTCTTTCTTTATATATAAATGAATAGAATTCTTTTGATGTACACCAACTGCTTTAGCAATCAGCTTCCCTTTGTAAAGGAATCCATCACTCACATGTCCTGTTACCTGAGTAAATTTTGACTTCAGAATTTATCCCATCCATAGCAGAAGCGTTTGTGTTGGATTTTTTTTTCTTATTTGTTTCCTTATTCTCTCTCTTTGAAACCTGTTCATTTTGCTTAAGTGGAAAACATAAGTGAATCTATGCAAGATTCATGGTAAAGAATAGCCAGTTATAAAACCTCTGCCATTCTATTACTTTCTTCAATTTCCAGGTTCAAAAAAAAAAAAAAAAACTTCAGATATTCTAAATTTCTCTCTTGTCATTCTTTTTTTTTTTTAAACAAACACAGAACCTGGAGAGTTACTATTTTGTTCTTATTATGACGAAGAAAATAGAACCAAGCAGAGTGAAAAACAAGGAAATTTTAAAAACCAATAAAATCAAGAAAGAACAAAAGAAAAGCAATAAAGGTTAACACTTCCAAAGAAGATTCACTCTGAAACATTTTTCTTTGTTTCATCCTTAGTTATGTCAAAGTTCAAAACCATATGGATATTTTTTAAAAATAATAATTTGTTTCCTTGTTTCCATACTATGATGTGATTTATGAAAAAGCAGAGAATAAAACAAGGGCATGAAAAAATTAACTCCTAAAAGTCCTCTTTTAAAATGTCAGTTATGACTGATACTTGACAGGGAGTGTTCCTTCCCATTCTGGATCTCCCTCTGTAGAGATACCACTCCCTGCCCTTTTGGCTTTCTTCTCGTTTATATTACTATATCTCGAAATAAGCCCTTTATTTTGCTATTTCTTTATCTTTGTTTTGTTCTTTTTTTTTATTTCTTTCTGTAAAAAGTTAATTTCTCACCCACTCACCTCCAACAAACAAACAAACCATTTTCCTTCCACCCCATGTAAAGCATAATGAATCACCTTTCTACGATTCATTATTATGACCATAAATCTACATAGCTAAACTGTACAAGGTTTTGTGATATTGTTTCCCCAGATATTTTCTTATTTGGTCCTCCAGTCTCCTGAGGAGTTGGGGAGAGGCAAGCTGCCCTGCTCTGTGAGGTGAGGGAGATGACCTGGGAGGCCAACTTGTAAAGTCTTTCAAACAGTTCTCGAAACGTCAGTGCTGCTTAGCACATCGTCTCTCAGAGGTTTCTGCTTCCTACAAATTCCTGTGGCTTTCTGCAGCTCTACCCAGAGAAATTGGCTCTCCACCCACACTCTTGAGTTTCAACCTCGTTCAAACTGCTAAATCAGGTATCACTCATCTGCTTTCCCAAATCTTTGTTGACATCTTTTGTCTGTTGTCATTTCCTTCCATTCTCTTTGTTCTTGTGGGTTTGTTCCATTTTAATCCTTTAATGTCCTTTTAGTGTGGTTTATAGAGACAACACAAATAAATGCATCTGCCCAATTCACCATGATTAACTGGAAGTATCTGTGCTCAATATTTGCAAAGCGTGATTTTCTACCTTTTTTTTTTTTAACATAATCACACCCATTTCTCTTTTGTTCACTTTAAGTTGTCTAGTTGCCTGCAGGTAAGTATGGATTAACTAACTGGGATGATTTTTTTTAAGTGGGGAAAGCTTTCAGTCCTGAGTACATTGTAAATAGATATAATTCATTTTCAATGTTTTTAGCCTCTCCATTCTTTTGTCATTTTCCCCACTTGATGGCACCCTTCTCCAAGATCCATTATCTTTATTGTGTCTCTCCCTCCCTCCCTCCCCCCCCCCCATCTAAGGGGTAGGAGAGAAAACAAATAGACTTATTCATACTACAGTGTAAATGACTGACATCATTAAAAAGTGCTTCTCAGGGTATTAAATAAAATGAAAAATTCTAAACTGAAATTAAGGTAAACTGGGATTTCCAAAAATGTATTTTGGAAACTGTCTCTGGGAGTAGGAATGTGTTGGGAGAGTAATAGAGTAGAGTGAAAATGAGAGAGAAGAAACAGAGAAAACAAAATAGACGGACTAACAGAGAAACTAGATTTGTGACAATATCCAACTTCAAAGAGATCATTTAATATTTTTCTTTCTACATATGCAAATCTGGAGAAGCCAGAGTAAAAACATTTAAAAAAAAAAATTCTATAAACTGCAGAAACTATAACGAGAGACACGGCAATGTGAAATACAAATACCATGAAAATTCTTTTATGTCTTGTGAACAAACTAATTAATTAGGAGTGTCCCTAATTCCATTTGTTCCCCTACCTACTTAAATTAACGTTAGTAAGTGACCTGACTTTTCTGGTTAACAATATCTGTAGATAGAACACTAAGGTTTTGACAGGGATATAAATTTGTATGGACGACTCCAGGACAAACATAAGGGAAAAGATGACACTGTTTACCAGAAAGATAGCATTGTTTGATATGGAAAGCAAGAAACTCTAGTAACTACTAGAAATTATTATTGAACCTTTCTAGATCCATTATCTCTCAGGCAAGTGGCCAGCACAAGCAGAGAAATTGAAGTAGGACCCTCTTGCCTGAAAAAGGAAAAAAAAAAAAAAGAAAAGAAAACAACAACAATGAAAAAACCACTTTGTGAATAAGCCTCACTATGCATCGAAAAATGTATGGATTTACTTAGGAATTTTAATCTATTCATTTATAGAATAAATGAATGGTTACCAATGCAAGAGTGTGAAGCAAAACTCTCGGTCATTACATTTCCACCAATCTGCAGCATAATGAGAAAACAGTGAATTTTCACGAACTTAACTTTACCCAATTTAAACAACTGTACTAGTCTAAGACTGTGGTCTATCTTACAGGAAGCAGGAAGGATAAGGGACAGCTGCTTCTCTTTTCTTCCTTCTTTCCCCTCCTATTCCTACTTCTTCTTCGAATTGTTCTTACTTAGCACAGTTTAAAAGCTGATGAGTTTCTATTGATCACCCAATATTTAAAAAATAAAAATACCTACTGTTCAATGATAAATATCTAAAACCTCCTCCCATATCAATGCAATTTAATGTAAAATAGTTCTCTGGTTTTATTTGCACCAGTGGATCTCAACACAGTTCTTTTAAACATTGGTCATTTTCTTATGTTGTTAGACATCTATGTCGGTCTATGTTTAAATTATAAAAAAGAAGTAAATTTTTAAAAATGCAATAAGTACTCAGTTGAAAGTCAACTGTGGTAGTGTCAGGTCGGCCCACGTGCTTGGCGATGGCAGACTCATCTCGAAGATGAGATTACACAGTAAGCTCACTCTCTACTTCGATTTTATGTTACAAATTAGTGATGAAATAGCATTAATAGGTTTTTAAAGTATTTTTGTTCATTTTCTCCATTAAGATTAAGAAAATCTCAACCGTCCACATCAAAGAATAAGAACAATAATTACAGGAAATCACTTCACTACGTGCATCTCCAAAATAATAACGCTCATCTTGGTTTTGTTCATATTGTGAGATATATCTCACATGGTATTCTAGCAAGTTCCTCCCTAGCTCATTACATCAAGCTAATATCCACAGAAATTGGCAAATCCGTTGTCCATGCCTGACAAGAACATGTTTTATAATTTTTGATCATAATGGTCATTTTTACTCTAAAAGTACTAGATAAAGTTTCAGAGACTTAAGCTCCTGTCCTAGCTCTGTGTTTCACTTTGAGACTCTGGTCAAATAACCTCACCTCTTTGTGCTTTCAGTGTCCTGGTCCACAAATGGAGAGAACACTCTCTCTTCAGATCCTCATGACGCTATCGTGAGGTAGATAAGGGCCCTCTGAAGCAATTTCTTCACAATGGTGCATTAAGGGCTCTGGCATCTTACGAAGGCCACTGAAACTTCTTTTTGAACTTTCCTATGGAATTAATTTCCTATAATCACTGTTCAGTTTATAGGAAGAAATCCAATGATTTCAAGGTCCATAAAACCAAGTAACCAGCAGGCAGTGATTAGTTTGAAGGAACGTTTGCAGCTACAAAGCCATTAACAGCTGAACGTACAGACCTCCACCAGTGGTTTTCCCAAAATTTCAAATATTTCAAGAACTCTGTTTTAGTGGTAAAACACCTTCATAATTCAAAAATATACATTGACTAAAAAACTACAAAATTAGCAATGCTTTTGAGTGAATTTGTATTTTCCTAACCATAACAGCTACTATATACATTTGAGAATTGGCACATAGACAATAATTGATGAGCACAGAAATCGAGGGAGCTCAGTGTTTTTGACCCATAAGTAAACAGTCTTGACCTGTAGCTTACCCTTGTCTTTATTAAAAGCATCCCTATATTCTTGATCATTTGGATAATTAAAAATTAGGGCTGGTGTTCCCAGTAACATCAACTATAATGTCCTGCACACCTGTAGAACACTCAGCAGGTCCCTGAGGTACGATAGGACTTTGTGAGTTTTCTAAAACTTGTTTCAGCCACAAAGGCAGTCAATTTAATTAACTAATCCATTACTTAGATTGTCCACTTTTCTGTTGTCCTCCAATATCTTACATTAGAATTAAAGGCATCAAAGAGTAAGGCAGAAATAATAAATCACGTGCCTTTTGAAATTCTTAGGACATTCAGTTTTCAAATGGCTTATAAAAATCTGGTCCCTTACAATATAGTCGGTAATGTTGTAATGCATACACACTGTGAATGGTGTCACATGGGTAGACTTATCTGGCTGAGCCCTTCATAAGGTATGTAAATGTCTAATCACTATGTTATGCAACTGAAACTAATACAATACTCTATGTCAACTGTAATTGAAAATTTTTTTAATAAATAAAATTTTAAAATGATAAAAAATAAAAACTGCATGATAAAAAATAAAATGCTGCAGCAGTAGAAGAAATATACAAGTAAACTTACCAATTTTCCTTCTATTTTTCTTTTATTTATTTATTTTGTTAAATAGAATGAGTCACAACTGAGACTTTTTAAAACCTAGTTAATGATTTATGGTCCAAGATTATTTCATTAGAAAGTTTTCCTTCCCATTTTGGTAATCTATTTTTGGCACAAGAATCTAGGCCAAAAACAAAGCTTCCTGAATAATTTCTGGAATGGAAACTGTTGAAAATTCTCTATAAATATGCTTTGAGTTTAGAGCATTAAAATTATATTTAAAACCCAGCCTATCACACAAAGTACATTAATATAATCCACAAAATATAAGTCTTTAAGGAAAATTTACATGTCTGCAGACTCCATTCTGCAGTATAGGCAAAATTATGTTCTATCTGAAGCATGAAATTTGGTAAGTAGCAAATTTATCTAGCTATGTCCTCAAAAAATATACTCCTTATCAGTCGTCACTAACAAACATTAATTAATTACATACAAAAATAGTCATTTCCCTCAAGAAGTTACTACTGCTATTTGCATAGAGCACAAACATTTATATAAAAATTCCAAAATGGAAAACTAGATAAGTTTTAAAAAATCTTTTCTAAGTTCAATAAATGGTTTCTTGCACTCCTACAGGCATTAAACAGAATACCAAAGATACATGATAATGAGGCCTCATCCTCAAGAGCAACAAAGACATACCTGTGAAAAGAAGTCAACTGGCTGGGAAACGAAAGCGACTTCATTCCCTCCTCACTTGCATGGGCTCCTCCCAAAATCCAGTACCTAACTTTGTTCTAAAATTAATCGTGAGGGTTGCATGAAGCTGTAAATATGCTAAAAATCAGTGGACGCTACACTATTAACTGGGTGAATTGTATGGTATGTGAATTACATTAATATACAATACTGTCTATTCCACATGCAATATATAGTATACTTTATCACTTTACTATATATTATAGCAAAACACAATGTTATAAATAGCTTTATTATAACGTTATTTTGTTTAAGCACGCACAGTCAAACATAGGAGAGAACGCAAGTTAACATGAAGAAATTGTCAACATCCCTAGTGATCAAAGAAATACAAATTAAAGCAATAAGGAGATACAATTTTTACCAATCAAAATAATAGAGTGATAGTTTTTAAATGAAATTCTCACTCCTGTAGAAATATGACAAAAGAGATACTCTCATCTGTTGTAGGTGGGGTACAAATCAGCACAGCCTTTTTTGAAGGCAGTGTAAGCAACATATATCAAGAACTCTAAATAAAGTAATACTCTCCCTCAGTGGTATTGCTTATAAAAATATCACCTAGGAAATTCACCCTAAACGTGAAGGAAAAAAATTGTTATATACAAAGAGACTCTCGTCTCCTGTGAGCAGAGACCAGAAAAGACTGAGGGTCAAGTCCAAGACTCAATATCACAAAGTAATAGAACCTGAGAAGAGGCTAAATTCTCAGGCTGGGCCAGTCTACCCAAGGATGGGGCCTGTTGGGAAGCAGTTAACCCTAAGGCATAGGATGAGGGCATCTAGACTTTCCACCTTCTCCCCAGCCTCTGGGCCTGTAGAAGTGGCCCACTTCATCTTGAGAAAGGCCAGCCAGTGCTCCCGCTTGATGAGCTGAGATGAGCTGAGTCCTCTACCTTGAGAGACCACAGGCATTCCCCCCGCCCCCATCTCACCCCACCGCCCTTTCTGGCCATCAAAAAAAATAAGTAGGGTTACGTCATAACCGAACCCAGCCTGCTGAGGGAGAAAAGAGACTGCACCCCCAAAAGGAGCCACAGGACCACACATACACACACACGCACACCCCCCCCCAAGCAGAGGCCGAGAGAGTACATTTGGGACGGATCCTGAGCGTGTTGGATCAAAGTGGGTAGAAAATAAAAATGTCTAAAGGCAAATCGATCACTATGGAGCACGATCTATGGCACCGGCTTTGACCCTGACGAGCTTCCTGGCAGATGATGCCAACACTGCTAGAAGGGCCCTGAGAAGCTTGTAGAAAACATGGCTACCTGGGATGGAGAGGATGCTAGAACTGCCACAGCAGACAGGCAGACAAATGTTCACAAATGGTCTAGAGTGGATATGCCATGCTAGGCCGGAAAACCCATGGGCCAACAATGTCCTGTGGGAGAGCCCAGAGGACACTCTGTTTTCATCAATGGGGAAAGCGCTGGGGTGAGAGGCGCCAACCTCGCTGTGAAGGTCAGTGTGGCTGTCTTCTGCAGGCTTGGACTGACGCTGGGGGCTGGGCTCCCTGATCGTGATGGGGGGGCAGAGTCCTGAAGTAACAAAGGGGAGCTTGTAGGCAGCTATTGTAGTGACTGGCAAGTTTAGATTGACGGTGTTGGAAGGTAGGGAGGTGTCTGACCCACTGAGATATGGAGATGATTAATAGAACATGGCATCCTGAGGGACAGGGTGGATGAACAGCCAAAAAGCATATTGCTCGCACAGTACAATCAAGAGAAATCAAGGCTGGATCTTCAAGAGACTGAGAGCAGTCACCACAATGAAAAATTACCATACTCTGCCTAGTTTCTGGATTTGAGCCATCACTCAGGTTGGAAAACCACTGACTAAGGATGCACTGGGTCCCAGGAGGAAGAATTCTGTCACACATGGCAAGTCTGTTTGAGAAGGAGTCTCCAAGTCCTTCCCCCAAAGGGACATAGAGCCATTTACTTCAGTACACTGGGGCAAGAAGAATTCCCAGGCACTTAAAGGACGTAGGGTCTGAATTAACCTTGACACCCAAGACCTAAATTGTCATTGTGCCCCCCCCCACCAGCCTGCCTCAGTTAGAGTGGGCGCTTTCACGAGCCAGGTGACAAATGGTTTCCTGCACCAGCCAGCAGAGCTGAATGCATAGATGTATAATTGGACTAGATAGGCTTGGTGCTTGGCAGGAAGCCCCACACTGCTTCTGTGGCCTGTCGGGCATGAGCTACTCCAGTGGGAAGGGCCAAATGGAAGCTCTGCAACTGCCTCCTCCCGCTCCCAGCCCAGCCTGTACGTAAAAACAACATCACGTCTCGAGGCAAAAGGCAGAGATTTCTGCCACCCTTGAAGATCCGAAGGATGCAGTGGAGGTTTTTATTATATCTCCATTCGATTCGCTGGCGTTACCTTTATAACCCCAGATGAATCCTGGAGGATGACAGCGGAGGACCCAAATTCTATCAAGTAGTGAGCCCAGTTGTACAGCAGGTCCTCAAATAACGCTGTTTCATTCAACGTGGTTTCAGTGTAACATTGATGAGATGCCGTAGAAACAATGCTCATCTGTATCAATGAGCCTATGATGAAATTGGTTTGTTATATGCTGTGTCACTTAAAGTCACAGAACCTAATGACGACAGTAAGTGAGGGCTTCTGCACCTGTAACTAACAGGGTCTCGGGCGGGTGGCATGTGGTCATCCCCACGGGAAGGAGTTTGCACTTACGCGGGACAGATACAAGTACACATTTGCAGTCGAAGCCCACGGCTGTGCCAATGTTCTCACCCCTGGTTACAATAGAGACTGGTTGTTCCAGGCTGAAAAGGTGAAGATGGGAAGGTGGGTGTGGATGACAAGTCCTCAAAGAAGACCCCAGATGGTTCTGCAAGTCCCTCAATGCACGTGTCTCTAGTCGCATTGGCAGGTGGAGTTTACGCCCCCTCGTGAATCTGAGCACAGCCTGTAATGGCTTTGACCAATAGAATGCAGAGGAAGTAACACTTTAAGATTCCTGTGCCCCGACATTAAGAAAGTCTAGCATTTTCCACTCTCTCTCAGAGTCCTGAACCACTACTTAAAGAAACCCAGGCTATGCTGCTAGCCAGTGAAGACCTGAGGAAAGTCCCTAAAGGATGAGGTGTCATGTGGAGAAAGAGGTCACACGGAGAAGAACTGAGGGGCTGGACATCAAGTCCCAACCCAGTCTGATTCCAGCCACATCAGAGATCTCCAGTAAAAGGCATTGCTTAGTTGAGCCAGTCAATTCTTGGAATCGAAAGATATATAATAAAAAAGGTTTTTGTTTGAAGCCACTGAGTTTTTTAGTGGTTTGTTACGCAACAATAGATGACTAAAACAGAACTCGGTATCTGAAAAAGGGTGTCTGCCTTAACAAGATACTAAAACATGTGGCACTAGCTTTGGGCCCAGCTGGTGGACGGAAGCTGGAGCTCTTTCAAGAGACCATGAGTGAAGGCTTGAAAGACAGCAGTGACATTGACCCCAGAGACTGAGACCAGGGACCTGAGTATTATTGCGTATTAACAGCATGTGATACAAACACACACACACACACACAGCGGTGAAACTGCCACCTGCAGTAAGGTGGGAGATAGAAAAGGTACATAGGGAACTCCCGCATCTCGATGAGGATATTTCTAGGCAGACTGTTGAAAGCACCAACTGTTTTCATTTAGTTTTGTTTTTGTTTTTGTTTTTAGCTGCCTATGAAAAAGTACATGAGGAGGAAGATAAGAAGAAAAAAAAAAGGAAGTATATATTTCGAACAGGATTTAGAGAAAATATAAAGGAACCAGGACTTACTGGATTTGAAAACAATGCTGTTTCTCCAGATGACCTGAAGCTTTTCAAGGGAAGAAAAAAAATCAAAGTGCACTGAAATTAAAACACGCCTCAGTATAAACTTCAGATAAAGGGTGAGATTGTTAGGTACACTGTTGAAACCTCAGGAAGATTTTAGGTGATGCGTCATAGGGAGTGAACAAAAAACCCCTAAGAACCTAAGGGCGTGCCGCACACAGCCTCCGATTAGCCACCAGGGCTTCTAGGAATCATAAGGAAGTTGTCCCAGAGCAGTTTCACGACCCTGTTTCAGAAAGAAGTGCATAGGTATGGCTTTTACCAGACAGATTAATTATAATTCGATACAAACAAAATGCAGGTTTTTAAGGGAACCGAATGCATTTGGACAGAAAAGGACAGTTCATAACGCCAGTCTGGTGCCGACGTAATGGTAACACACTCCAGGCCTAATTTACATTCTCCCCGTTACTAATGAAATTTAGCTTCTTTTCATATGTTTCTTGGCTACTCAGATTTCCTGTTCATCTACTGCCCATTTTTCTATTAGGGATTTCCTTTCTTCCTTTTCCTCTTCTTTTCAAAAAATAATCTATATATGATCCCAGTACTGATTTTCTGAATTACAACTCTTGCCACTTCGTTCCTTTAATAGTGTCTTTGATGAACATGGTATCTTGATTTTGGTGTAATCAAACTCATCAATCTTTACCTATGTGATGAGTGAGGTTGTACAGATATTTGTAGTATAACCTTAGGTATACACTACTTTAATAGCAACAAGAGATTTTGTTTGAAAAAAGGAAGTAAAACTTTGATCTAAACTTATACCCTGATATTTTCTGGGTGCCATTCCTCAGTGATATTAAAAACTGGACTTTCCACAACTTTAAATGTAGCTTTTTTTTTTTGCATACAGATCTAGATTTTCTGCTATTTATAGTTCCACAATGACAAGACAACTCGTTTTCTCCAATAGAGGACTCTAGATTATAATTCTTAACATTTTAGAATATAGTATTTGGGAAACGATTGGGTAATCTCGTTTAATCTCAAATCTCATCTTGCTTTTGACATTTTTATTTTCAAAAATAAAAACTGAATTAAAAGCAATAATGATTTCTAGAAGGTTGTTTTGTTTCATGTTTTTTAGTGGATGTAACTAGGAATGTTTTTTATTTGCCTACTGACAAAATTAAGCACTATAATAAATAATAGATTTCTTGTATTTTCTGACTTAATAACACAAATTTATTCCTAGCAAGTTTATCATAGATGGTTAGGTCATAAGAGAGTAGGTATGGAAAACTGATTTGTAGTTTCTATTATTTCTCCTAATCATCATTATGTACTCATCCAGAGGGTTTGGTAGTAAATTTATTTTTCATTCCTGATCTATGAGAACTTAAAATGCACATTTTAACCTAATAATCCATATGTTTATAGTTTAAAAGTTTTGTTTTGGTGACTGGGAGAAGCACACAAGGGGGCGTTTCTGGACTATGGATATGGTCTTATTTATTGATCTAGGTGTTGTGTACAAAGGTGTGTTTACTTTGTAAAAATTTATCCAGTTGTCCTTCTAAGGATTTGTACACATGTTTGTATGCAGTTATACCTAATAGTGTCCTTTGAAATTATATTTTAAGAGCTTTCCTAAGGTTGTAAATCCCTAAACTACATTTTATAATTTAAATGCTAAACAATTAAAATTTTAATGACTTCTTAAAAATTTAAGCTATGAAAATTTTAAACAGGTATTTACAGTTTTTTTCTCACATCATTCTTGTAAGTTCAACACTTATTTTCAATATGTAAAAACACAAAATGCACCAACATTACCAAAGGGGCTCAGCCCTGAAGAACTTTAAATAAAATGCTGCAGTTGACAAAATTAACATTCTTATCTAAAAGGTCTTAATTTCTTAAACTGTTTTTTAGTTAACTGCATCATAGTTTATTCTACCACCAATTTATCCCTGCTCTGCCAGATATAGCTATAAGTTGAATATTTTAGGCCTCATATCCACTCAAATTCAGATAAATAAAATTAAAATCCATGCTGGTATTACTCATTATGATGTATTCTATATGCGGAAACAGGGCAATTGTGTATCTTTGGACTTTTTCCCCCCTAAATCTTACATCATATGATATCAGTCAAATGTGTTAGAAATAAAAACAGGCAATATTAACCACGTGGCTTATTCCCAGCCTCCATTATCTAAAGAAATGATGCAATATTAAAAATTTTAAAATTATTATAAATTATATGACTATTACCTTCTCGAATAAGTTTGTAAATCATAATGATTGGTTCACTCTTTATTGCATAACTTCAGAGTAAGTTTTCCACTGATTTTATATATGAAGTTTAGTATACAACTGATTATTAGCAACGTTAGGAACATATTTACATACTTGGATGCTCAACATAACCTTTTAAATGCTCTTTAGTCTTCCATTAAGGCTGTAAATGCTCTCAGCAGGTATTTGGCTTGGTTGGTATTACAGATCCAAGAAGCTAAGAACAAAATAATGCTCACCAGAAATAGCACTGATTGCAATACCTATAACTAATACCTATTATAATTTTACAAAGCCAATGCATCCACAACACTTATGCAATTTGTCCAAAATGTTTCCCACCTATCATGTGTAACAGCTAGGTACAAGGAAATATGCTAAGTACCTGCCCACCTAATGAGATGAATTACTTACATTAAAGGGCACTTTTGAACTCCTTGCCCCAAGTCCATATTCATTTAATCCTCCCTCTTTACTTTCTGGCCTCTATTCCTATTAATCTCCCAAATAGGGTGAAGTAGAACATGTTTAGAAATTTAAAATCAAATTCAAAATTGCCACCTAGCATCTGTCAAGTTCAAACCCTGGAGCTATCTCAAAAAGCTGTCCTGAAAACAGGGGTCTGTGTGGGTGGCTCAACTGTCGAACATCAGCCTGAGGTCTGAGCATCCTTGGACTCTCTTCCAGGTTTTGCCTGGGCTGCTCCAACCTGCCTTTATTTCTAATCTTGCCCTCTCTACATAAATGCTATCAAAATTGTTTCCCAAAGATACATTTCACATTAAGGTTTCATGTTCCCACACAGTTTTCATTTCAATAAAATTCAGCAGCACAATGAACGAACACATACTTTAACTATGCCCTTTAGTATTCCATCAATGTTCAGTGGGTTTGTTTGTTTTTTCCTGCATAAGATTTGGAGCAAAGTGTTAATGAAACGTCACAAACCAATTAAAACATCGCCTTTGATTTTAAATTAACTAATTAAGCAAGAACCTCTCTTTTAGAGGAGAAAATTCTGTCTTGGTAGTATAGCAGCAGGAACATGGGCCCTGTAGCCTAACTACCAGATTCAAATCTGTATTACGCTAGGGACAAACTGTGACTTCAGGCAAATTATTCAGTTGCACAGGACGCATCAGCTGGCTCCTGTGGACAATGGCAACAATAGGACTTACCTTGAAGGATGCTGTGAAGACCACACACATTCATCCATAAAAGCACTTGGAGCAGTGCTGGCAAGTAGTAAGTGCTCACTAAAAGTTAGCTTTCCTTAGTATGTAAACCTGAGAGAAAATATAAAGAAGAGCATTACTATGTAGTAGCAGGAATAAGACATATCACTTTTCTCCACAATTATCTTTCGAATTTCTTTAATTTGCACCCAAGACAATTATGATGATAAAACTATTACTTCTCAAAGGAAGCATACATTTGGAGAATAAAGTACAAAGTAACTATTTTGAGAGAGCTTGTACTTTGTGAAATAAATGTGAAATGCTTTGTGAAATGCTTATAGAATGGTAAAGCAAGATATATAAATTTCACTTTGTGAAATGCTTATAGAATGGTAAAGCAAGATATATTAGCACTTTCACTTTTAATCTTTCTCAGAATTTTTTTAAGTTTAACAAACACAGTTTTGTTTTGCTTTTTTAAGGGAGGGGTTCGCCGTTTCTGAATAGATGGGAAATTTTGCAGGTTTAGTCCATTTTCTATAAAATTCTAGCACTTAAAGCAGTAGAGAAAGTAAAATATAACATATCATTGTTCTTAACAATAGGTCCAAGCGAAGACTTCATGGCAAACATTTCTGAATTTATCAATATACCAGGAGTAGTCAGTCCTTAAGTTAGAAAACGGGAGTATACGTTTACGCTGACGGGGAACAAATTAACAGAATGTTGTGTGAGTTTCAAATCGACTTACAGCTTGAAACTGACACTCTTTAAACACCCCTGCTCCGGCCGCTGGCATTTCAGGAGTCCTGCAGCCGAGCGAGGCCAGCGGGAGCCGCGCTGCGGGCGTGGGGCCTCGCGGCGACGCGGAGCGGGTCACCGCCCGCCCGCCCGCACGCTCTGCGCCCGCGGGGGCCGGGCGAGGCGGCCAGGGAGCTGCGTGGCCCGGGCTTCCAGGCGAGGGCGAGGAGCGCCAGGGCCCCGTGGGCACGGAGCGGCCGGAGTTTGGGAACTGAAAGGAGGCGCGGGCTTTAAGGGGCTGGACCCACACCCCGCCCCCGGGGTGGACCGTAAGAGCCGCGGGCCGCGGGGTGCGGGACCGTGGGAGGAGGGGTCCCCACCACTGCTGAAGCCGAAGAGTCTCCTGCCACGTGGACAGCGAAGCGAGATCCGAGTTTTCTCTTCTCCCGGCCGCGGTTCTACTGCACGTTGCCCAGAGGCCTGAACCGGAGATTGTGCGACACTACCATTCGTGCAAAACTACCGGTGGCAAGGCCGTAAAAGGAGAGCGTCCCTGGGTGGGCTCGAACCACCAACCTTTCGGTTAACAGCCGAACGCGCTAACCGATTGCGCCACAGAGACGCCGACATGTTTGGGTTCTCTACTCCTAACTTTTATGAAGAATAATACAGGCATAACGGGACTGTCCACTTTCTGATTCACATCACTGAAATCAGAAAATTTCCTTCGACATTTCTTGCCTTCTTCATTCTATTTTCAACCTTTAAAGCATATCGGAAAATTCTCAAATAGAGCAAGATCGAGCAGAATTTCAGATTGCATCGTGTGTTAAAATACTGTTGTTACTTTTCCCAACTCCCGTTTGGAATGTTCCGTTTCAGGAAGATAACTATTTTTGATGTTTCCTTTTATAGAAAAATAAAAATTTTAATTTAATGAAATAAGAAACTTTTCTTTTGTTTCAAACTCTTGTCCAGGGCTTTGCTCACTAATCTTCATGATTTGTATAGCTTTCCCAAAGGCATCTGAATTGTATTTGCTTTGTTTATTTTTATTTTCAGGTACATGTATGCAATCCCTATTTGTTTGTTTGTACTAACTTATAGTGCAATTATCTGTCTCTAGCATTTAGTTATTAGAAAAAGGCATCAGGATAAACTACAGTAACATTCTTCAGTCCCAGTGCATTGTAGTTCATTGATAAATCTGCCCTCGATTGTCCCTGGAATTAGTCTTACCACCCACACCTGAGGTATGCCACTTAAAACGTACACTTCGCAGGATATTTATAATCCAATATGAGGAAAGAGAAGTTGAAGAAGAAAAAAGTACCACTTATGACTAACTCCTGAAAATCCTTAGCACACACACTGCTGGCAAACGTGTTACATACCTATAAATATTCTGTATAAAAATCTTTCCCATTGTGCAGTTCCTGATGCCTTTTAAGGTACTCTTCAAAACTATTATTCCTCTTTCCTCACCAAAGAATTGCCAGTTTCCACTTGACAACTCTATACTTCATTTTTTTAGTCATTAACTGCTCTGTCTAGAATCACTCGATAAAGAATTCATATCATAATTTATATAAATTGTATATGACCCACCTTGGTCCAATCAACATTTTGAGTTTTTGTTGCTTGATAAGAACTTAAATTGGCTTTGGAACAATTAGCAAGTTCGTGGAAAGTGATGGGATGTTAAAACATTTGTGAATTCACACCAAGTTTTAACAAAGTTGTAGAAGAGCACTTGAAAAATCTAATTTTGAAAAAAATAAAAAAAAACAGGAAGCATTTATAAAGAACATATAATGAGTCTTATTTCATTATATGATGCTACCCTTATATATAATTCTAAAACTTCATTTATATTTTGTGTACCTGTTAATGGAAGCTAAAACTATCAGGCACTGGTTTTTCTTCTCTGAATACCAAAATGAATGTCCTTTCCTCTGCTATTGTTCTTGTGACTATTCAGTTAGAACAAACTGCAACCAGGTACCTCACCACCCCGTCATTCAATATTTACTCTTCTGCTTAAAATAATATTAGAAACAGTTCTAGTCATGTAAACATCTTTTCCTCCAATCTCTCCCTCACGTCAATCCTCATAATAATATTTTAACTTCCAAAAAGAGAGATGATGAGAATGGTTGTTGATAAAAACTAATTCAGAAAGGAATATTAACTCATCATATGCAAAAAAACTTGTCTACGTAAGTACTAGTGTTTGTTTTAAAACTGCATCTTTAAGCTTGGTTCTGTAGTTGTTATTATTTTTAATAAAATAAATAGCCATTTTTACAGTTCGTAGCTTTGCCTCATTTTTTTGTCTCGTCACTTGAAAATATTTCAAAAGAACATAAATATTAAACATATAGAATGGAATCTCGAAATCTAATTCCAATGATGTGTATCAACACAGCTTTTATGCTAAATGCCCCCTTACAAAAATAAGAGTATGTATTCTCATCTAAATCGTTGTGATTATCACATCTTAGGCCCTAATATCTATGCTCAGTTTTTAAAACCAAGTTAAGCACACTGGATTAATTACAGCAACATACATTATCTTCCCTTAAATAATTCAAGACAAACAATTCTTATAGCTTCATTAGTACTTAAGTGTTTGTAATTGCTAACATTGAATAGGACTGGGCATTTTGCCCCTTTTTATAGTTACACAATTGAGCTGCAATTGTACCTTTTCCAAGAATGTGCCTTGTCAAAGTGCTGACCTGTGCAGATCAATGGGACTATCTATTTTATTTCCACCCTAGAGAGGAAAGAATGTGTGTGTGTGTGTGTGTGTGTGTGTGAGTGAAAGTGAGAGAGAGAGAGAGAGAAAGAACATCTGTGCAAATGGAATCTACCTGACTTAACAAGGCAAGATGGACCACGCTGATTTATAGAACTTCCAGACATCATGGATCCAATGCTTTTAGGTAATGTACCTCCAGCTGTACACCAATGGTAGAGGCAACTCATAGGATTCTCATTAACACAACTGTGCATGACCTGAATTCTTTTCAATGATTATTTCAGAAGAAGTGTGACTAGTTATTAAGGGCGGAGGCAGATAACAGTAAAGAGGGTCAAATATATGGTGACAGAAAGAGATTTGACTTTGGGTGGGGAACACACGATGCAATAAACAGATGATGTATTATGAATTATACCCTTGAAACTATGTAATTTTATTATCCAATGTCACCCCAATAAATTTAATTTTTAAAAAATGAAGAAATCCTGTTAGAATTTAAAAAGAAATCCAGTAAGTTAGCGAAATCATCCCAATAAACGAAAGGTTGTGGCACCGGGAAACGAGTTGAAAAAGAATGTCACACCAGATGTCGCTAAGAGCAGAAGAAGAACTATGAGACCAGTTTTCCAAGCAGTCGTTGTAAAACTGATTTACAGTGAAGGGGAGTTGAATCTTTACAATCAGTCTCAAGCTTAAATGGTATTTCCTACTCACCAAAAGTATCATTCCTATCAAAACTGTTGATTGAGGGGCAGTTATCAGTTTACCCAAAGGGGCGCTTACCTTTCGAAGGCGTGTAGTGACTACGACACCACGGCCCCCGACACAAGTGGTTTGCACCCACCACTGCACAGAAGGCAGTGGTGAGCCACTGCTGCATTTTCCTTTCTCTCTTTCTCCCTCCCTCTTTCGTTTTACCTTGAAAACCCCATGACGAGACGGTCCAAAATGAAATATGAGATAGTGCTGAAAATGGGACTCCCAGGTAGGAAAGCACGCAGTGACTGGGGAAGAGCAGAGAACACCTGGGGATGACATTGTTGCTGACGATGCCACCAGATCGAAGGCGAAAGGATGGCTAGCTCTGCTGCGCACAAGGGTGAAAGGAAAGTAGGATGCGGCACAACGAGTTCAATCAGAACGTGGAACGTGAGGAGCACGAACCGTGGCAAACTGGAAATCGTAAAGCCAGGAATGGGACGTCTAAACACTGCAGTGCGCGGTGTGAGAGAAGGAAAATGGACTGGAACAGGGCGTTTCCGGCCAGGCAACTACACAGCGTTCTACTCTAGAAATGACAGATTCAGAAAACGGAGTGGCTTTGATACTGAGAAAAGACGTAGCACAGGAGGTTAGGGGCTACGGCGCAAGGTCTGACTAAATAATATCGATTAGACAATAATATCGATCATCTCCATCAAGTGATGGACAATCGATCGATAAAATCGATCATAACCATCATTCAAGTCTATGCTCCGACGACAGAGGCTGAAGAAAATGAAAGTGAAAGCTTGGACAAAAGTAGCCAAGAAGAAGTTGACCACACACCAGAACAAGACACGCCGATAGTTCAAGGTGACTGGGACTCAAAAGGAGAAACGAAAGACGAATCAAACGGTGTCAGAAAACTTGGACGAAGGGTCAGAAATGAAGCAGGAGACCGGCTCGCGGACATCTGCAAAGCCATGAACTCGTCCATCACAAGCACATGCTTCGATCGAACGACTGAACAGACCACTGTGTATACGTGGCCATCACAAGATGAAAAAAATGCCGGCAGTAAAAAGGAAATACAAATTGAGACGGATGACCAAACCTTAAAAATTGTTAGGGAAACGCGAAGGCAAAAGAATAGGTGACAGAAATAGGGTTAGAACGGCTGAACGCAGTTTTTCTTCGATAGTCATCACGTGGAGATAAAGAGAACTATTACAATACTCAAAGCAAAGCGATAAACGAGAACAACAAAAAAAAGGAAAAACAGAGATCTTTACCAAAAGGTTCAAGCAAGTAAAGGGAAATTCAAACCTAGATTAGGAATGCTGAATGACTAACAGGAAGCACATTATCTGACCAAGAGAAAACAAAAGAAGGTGTCAACAGTCTACTGAGAATCTATACAGAAGAGACAAAAAGATAGCAGATACCTTTGGAGAGTCCCATGAGGAAGCACCTGTAATCTAGGAAGTGAAGTGAAAGCTGCCCTAAAAGTACTGGGAAGAAATAAATCACCAGGGGTGGTACGATATCCATAGAATTTTTTTAAGCCACAGAAAATAAAATCTATCAAAATCCTAACTCCAATATGTCAATAAATATGAAAGACAAAGCAATAGCTACAGACTGGAAACATTCAATATACATCCCGATCTCTGAGAAAGGAGATGCCAAAGAGTGCAGTATCTATAGGACCACTGCCCTAATGAGCCACGCAAGTAAAATGATGCTCAAGGTGATACAACAAAGGCTTCTACCTTAAATGGAGCAAGCTGTTCAAGACACCCAGCTTGAATGCTGGAGGTTCAAGCTTGATGCAGAAAAGGAAGAAGCACTCAAAATCTAATTGTGAGCACTCATGGACACTGGAGTGTTCCAAAGAATTTCAGGTTAGTCCTATGTTTTATGTACTACAGTAAAGTCTTTGTGGGGATCGCGAAAAGCTCTGAGTTGCTCTGAAAGAAACAGGTGTGCACTCGACTCTCCTGATGCGTAACCAGTATTGTGGGCAGGACGCCACTGTCAAGACAGAACGTGGAGAGGCAGAATGGTTTCCTGACACCTTCTCAGCAAAGGTGTCAAACAAGGGTGCATTGGATCTCCCTATTTGTTTAATTTGTACGTAGAAAATATCATATGAACAATTGGGCTAGACACAGCGGAAGGAGGAGTGAAAACTGGTGGAAGAAAAATCAGTAGCAAGATACACAGATGATACCATTTTACTGGCAGCAAGTTGCCATGATTTGAAATGACTTCTGATGAAAGTGAAGGAAGAAAGTGCCAGAACTGGACGCATCTGAACAGCAGGAAGACAAAAGTCATGACAACAGAAGGAATAACACAACTTTGACACAGACAATGAAGACACTGAAACTGTTAAAGATTTTGCTTACCTCGGTTCGGTTATCGATTCAAATGGAGACCGAAGCCAAGAAATCAAGAGAAGGCTGAGACTCAGAGGAGAAGCAATGGAAGAATTAGGACAGATCGCTGAGAACAAAGATGTGTCATTAGAGACGAAGGCTAAGGCCATCCGCACCCTCGTGTTCCCAATTACCGTGCATGGATGTGGGAGTTGGGCAGTGAAGAAAGCCGATGGGGAAAATATCGATTCATGTGAAATATGGCATTGGAGGAGAGCTCTACGGATAGCCTGGACCTCCAGAAAGAGACAAGGGGTCCTGAGCAAATTCAGCCTGAAAATGTCATGGAGGCAAGAGTGGACCAAAGCGGAAGCTGTCCTGCGTGGGGCGTCAGGAGAAGGCGGGTTCTGTGGAAAAGGCAGTCATGCTGGGACACACAGAAGGCAGCAGGACGAGAGGGAACCGAGCACGAGAGGGACTGGCTCCGTGCAAGAAGGCGCAGGCACGCGTCTACAGGAGCCGAGCGGGGCTGCTGAGGACAGGACACGTGGGCATCGCTCATTCCCAGGGTCACCAGGAGTGGGAGCCAACTTAACAGCACATGGCACATAATTGGTTTCGTAGGCCAATAGCGGCATTACACAAAACACTATTCTGCGTCTGTTCGCTGACCGTTGAGTTGGGTCTACTAACAAAATAAGAAAATTGAGAAAGATATAGTAGAATATCATGTCTTTTTTTCCAACACTTTTTAAATTGTGTTACTTGTTTGGAAAATTTTGTAAAATCATTCCAACAATTATCTCCAATTTATTTTAATTCAACAGACACATTTAAGAGAAAAGGTAAAGGGAGGCAGAAATAATATACTGATACTCTACATAGTGAGTTCAATCGAAAATGATTAAAAATATAGTTTTTTTCTTCATGAACCTCTCCTTTGTCTGTAGAAGTCCTTTCTATGGCTTTGCCAAATAGCACAGAACTAAAATCTTAATCACTGGTTATCTCACAAGTAGGAAAGTATTATTGAGGTCAGCTGTGTCCAGCCCAGCCGAATCTTAGATCCAGGTGGAAGTGTGGGGAGAGGTCGGGGGAGCATGGGTTTTAACTTTCTCCAGTACACTCAGGGAACTTCTGCAGGATAGCCTCTGTCTCATAGTCCATTTCTTGACCACACCATGGGTAGTAAGGGAGCCACGGCCTTTTATTTTCCATGTTTTCACGGGAGCGGTTAGAGGTCATATTTACGGGCTATTCCGTCTACGCAGTGAATACGCAGTGACCTGCCCATCTTTCTGGATTCACCCATTTAAAACTGACACTTAAAAAAAAAAATCCGAACAGATGTCCTCTTTCATTTGCTTCAAAAGAAAAAAGGGAGACTCAGGTCCTCAGCTGTGGCTTGCCTGGGTAGGAGGCATCAATCGGCTGAGGAATTCAGAGGAAGAGAGGAGGAAAGCGGTGTGAGGGAGTTCACCAAGAGGGACAGACAAAGAAGCAGGAGCATTAAACACCGCCCGGCGTGGAGTACGTGTTCCTCTATTCCCTCCTCGATATTATTAATAATATTTGCTTTGCCTTATTCATAGACCTATCGGAAAATACGAGAATATATTTCTGTCACTTCCAAAATGTTCTACAGACATGCTATGGAAATTCCCCAAAGATCAATGATTCCGTTTAAAATTCAGGAGATGCACCAGCCACTGTCACAGCACTTCCTAGTGCCTCCAGGTGTTCTCAATGCCGGCAGAGTGAAGGACATAGGGTAAGCCCCGTCCTCTATTTCCGCAGTTCCAATAAAATTTCTGGTATTGGGGGCACAGACCAACATCCCAGCAATAGCTCCCCTCCTTGCAGCTACTTCCCACAAAATGACTCAAAATCTTGAATTAAAGTCAACTTAATCATTAAGGTAACTATACCTAGTAAAGAGCTGGTACTCAATGAACTCTTCACGCAAGTGAAAGATTAACCATGGCATCATTAGAATTTTTGCAGGCATGTAAACACTACCTTAGGTATTAAGAGCTATAGGTATATATTATTTTAGGCAAGCTCAAATAAACCCTTATTTAAAAAAATAGATTTTGTAGTATTGAAAGTGATGCATCCTAGAATATTACATGTAGCAAGTGTGTTTAAAAAATGATCCTGCCAAAGAATGTTTTTCCAATATGAGATAACACGAATAAAGAGCTAGCACAGAGCCCAGAGTTTATGAGGTACAGTAAAAGTTAGCTTCTTGTCCCTGTGGCCTCTGAAGGACTTTACCACTCTTCCACAGCCCAAGCTGAAACCCTGGCATCATCTCAGCTTCCTCTTCTGTTATTTCTTACCTGTGATTAGTCACAAAGTCGTAGATTCTACCTTCTCAACGTCTCACAACGTCCTGCATTCCACCCCCACGCCCAGCATTCAGCAGTAATCCAGCACATTCCATGTATCTATTTCCTTACATAGAACCTTAGCTCCAGTCAAGGTGTACCCAAAATAGTAACCCTTAATGAGCATTTACTGTCAGACACAGGGGTTAATTTCTCCCTCATCTGCTCTGTAACATGGATAGCATTGTTATGCCTGTTCTATGGAAAAGGAAATTAAGGTTTATAATGGTTTAAGAACTAAATCTATTTAAACTTCAAATAACCTGCCCAAAGTACCACCTGCTGTTCCTTGTCTCTGTGTCTTAGTTGGCTCATCCCTCTGCTTAGACCTGCTCTTTGCCATCTTGCCTGTTAAAGCTTTATGCCTCCTTCGGCCTCATACAGTGCTCTCGTCCTCTATGAAAGCTTTCCCACTTCCTTCGACTAGATACCATCTTTCCTTCTTGTAAACCATCTGGTACTTTTCCCTGCACCAAACCTCAGATGATGTTGTAGCCATCTTTATACTTATTTAATCTCCTCTTCTAACTTGTATACTCCTCAGGTCAGAAATCCGTCTTTATACCTCCTTAGTCATGCTAAGTAAATGTGCTTGATATAGAAAATAATCATGAGAACAAAAGAAGTATATTAATTTTTTCTTGGAAAAAATTAGCAAATTTAACAGGTTCCTAACATGAAGCTGACTAAAAAAATTAGTCCAAGAGACTATCAGGGGAGACAATAGGGATCCCAAGTTGGTCAAAGAAGAGACTTATAAGAATCCAAATCAGTTTTTCTAGGAAAACTGAAAAATTTTCAAATACTACTATTTCTAAAGGTGATTTTGATTCCATGAAGGCTGAAGCGCTTTTGCAGATTTATTAATTTAACAAACATTTATATGACACTTTGTGTGTCATGTATGTATGACGCACATGTGACTTTTACGACACTGCTCCAAGTCCTTTGCAAATATCTACTCATGCAAATTTTCTAACAACCTCGTGAGGCTCCATTATTATCATCTCTCTTTCACAGGTTGGGAAATTTGGTAACCCACCCAATCACACAGCTAGTCAGTGACAGCGTGAGGACTCAAATCTAGCATCTTTCACTGGACTACTTTCTTGGCCACTGGGCTATCTGCTCCCTCCCTCTTTGATCATTACACGATAATCCTTGTGTACTATATAGCGAAACATTTTTTTTTTAACATTTGGAAACTTTAAAAACCTTCCACTAAAGCTTTATTTTGACATAATTGCAGACAATAATAGTTGCAAGAACAGGACAAAAACTGCAACCAAATTCCCCAGATGTTAATATCTGATTATGTTGACTTTATCCTTTTTCTTTCTCTTGATATTTAATTTTTTCCTGATCTGTTCAAAAGTAAATTGCAGATATGATCTCTCCTAACTACTTCAGTGTATTGCCGAAACTTAGGGAAATTTATTTCATAACCACAGTACAATGATCAAAGTTAGGATCTTAACATTGATGTAATACTGTTAAGATTAGGTCTTAAACCATAGACCTTATTCATCTTTCACCAATTGTTC
>PUFA01002247.1:0-29524 GCA_003508835.1 Eonycteris spelaea | reverse complement strand
ATCTCAGGACCCCTCCCTGAGATCTCCCTGGGGCCTCCAAAGCGATTGCTGTCCCTGTTATGGATTCAAAGGGGTGGCCAACCTGAGACATTCCAGGGCCCTTGAATGCTGTGACGGGGTTAATGCAGTCATCTAGGACACAACCGTGTGTCTTTGGGGGGCTGGTGGCCACAAAAGTTAGAGATAAGTTTTCAAAGTAATTTCTGTTTTCTATTGTTTTAACAAGTTTTTGAGGCTTTTAGAGAATATACTAACATTAACCCAAAGTCTGAGGATCAGACACTTCTAGATATACATTTCATAACTCAGTCTGTGCCCAATATTCAAAGGAAGCTCCAAAAGTTGGGGCCTTTAATGTGTCCAATAACAGGAACTGGGCAGAGAAGGAAGCAAAGTACAAAAAGGGCACATATTTTAGCTGCCATAATACAGGGACCATCTGCAGGTGACACTAGGCAATAAAAACCTTGCAGGCCTGGAGGTCTTCCATCTTGGTTGGCCATGAATAGCATTGTTGGGACTGAGACATAATCAATGTGCAAACTGCAGAAGGAAAGGCACTAAAAGGGCAAATGTTTATCCAGCTCTGGGAAGCCAGGGAGGGGTGGACCTCATAAGCCCTCACCCCACAGAGCAAGCCTCTCATGAAGGGGCTGCTCTCTCTTCCAACAACAGCTCGAGCACTTGCAAGGTCCAGTCCTAGAAAAATCCACCATAATCACAACAGTGGAACCTCAGGTCACCCTTGAGGATGGCAAGAAGGAAAACCTGATTTTTTACTAGATACTAGAGCTACCTACTCTTTCTTGAACCATACCATGGGCCTCTCTCCAATGCTAACTGCACAGTGACAAGAATAAATAGCCAGCCCTCAAGGCAAATAGAAAGGCTCTAATGTTGTGGTTCACTCAAATCTAAGACCAATGGAGCTAATTGAGATGAATTGTGAGCCTTTATTAGCCAGCCAGCGACTGACTCTCTACCATGCAGAGTTAGAGGATATTAGTAGTGCTTCCATTAGCTGGCTGGCGACTGACTCTCTACCACTCAAGGTTAGAAGAGATCAGTCCCGAGCTCCCAAAAGAGGCAGTTTATAAAGCCTAGAACCACACCCTGGTTAACAAGTAAGCAGATTACCACACCCTGGTTAACATCAAAACAAGTAAGCAGATTACAGAATCAGAAGTTGGCTGTTAGTATATCTTTGAGCAGATTACCACACCCTGGTTAACATCAAACAAGTAAGCAGATTACAGAAGCAGAGTACATACTTAATGCTGGCTTACTGGAAAATTTTCCACCCTTAACACTACCAAGTTTTGTTAAATTCCTAAATGCTATCAAATTACAAGGAATCAATAGCTGGGTACATTTATTTTGAATTAAACCAGTTTCTTATGAGTCCTCACAGGTCCCTCCAGAAAATAAACCTGAAAGTGCAACCTATTCCTATGAACCTGCGGAAGATCTTAAGCTCTTGTTGCAGAAACTAGATCAAGTCTACATGTCCCAGGGAATCAGGGCACTTTTGTGTACCTGAAACTGCTATGAAAAAGTAACTTTATTGTTAATTACCTCTACTGTTAACTTTGACTTGTCTTTTCTATCTTTTTACTAAGTTTATATCTTCTAGGTTACAAAGCTTCCTACCACTTCCAAATGCTGGAACGACCTCATGTTGTCTGCCTCCGGGGCCTTTAAAATAGGCTTTCAGAGATTTTTATTCCTAGTATGCAGGAACTACAGCCCTATCTCAGCTTTGAAAAAGTTACAGGACAGATCTTCCTCCCGCAATAACCCCTTAAGATTAAAGGAATAAAATCTCTGAAGGGAAGTAATGTAGGGAGGAGGCAGAAAAATTGAGGTGTTGATTGGGCCACATTCAGAGACTGCTACGCCTTTGAATGGGATTAAAATAAAATTCAATTACATTTACAAAGGATATGGACTGGCAATAATGCCAGGCTCGATGTAGCTAATCTTCATAAATATATTCTTGATATCTAAAACAATAGAGCCTTTATTGTGGATTCTGTAAAATTGACTGAGAAAACTTTAGATGATTTGAGAGGCTTTAACCCCTACAATTTTTCTGAAACATACTGCCTGGTACTTATTTAGTCTACTATTGTTGCTGTTAACAAACTTCAAATACAAAAACAAAAAGGCAGAGTCAGCCCTGTAACTCCTCAGAATATCTTAAATCATGTACTTTTTACTTAAAAATTTTTAAACACAGATGATAATGGTCGAGCATCTGCAGAATGGTTCTGGTCTCCTTTGGGGACTCCATGAGCAGTAGTTCATTGGAAAGATTCATTAACTAATGAATGGCATGGCCCTGATCCCATTTTAGTGTGGGGTCAGGGGCATGTTTGTATTTCCTGAAGGTGCAGATGGACCTCATTGGCTGCCCAAAAGGCTGATCAGACATTGTGAGGACGGCAGTTGGATCAGATCCAGAGAAGCTCACTTGGAGGGTACATAGCCTCTTAAATGACCATCCCAAAAGAACACATTCAAAAGGACTTGTGACAAGCTTTTGCAGCTTTGGACTTTGTTACTAATCTATCTGATTTGTCTACTTAAAATTTGAATATTAAGCATGGCTATGGGGTTCAAGCCTGTGTTGTTGCCCCCTATGTTTTTCTAATTGGACAATTGCAAGCAAATGCTTCAAATGAACTTCTTAATGTATCTTGTATCAATTGTAATTTAATTAATTGTGTGGGTTCCCATAAAAAGGGGGTATGTGTGACTAATGGGATCTATAATCAGTCTAAGTAGAATTGGCAATGGGTGTGATTGTGCTTAAGTTTAGGTTTGAATAATTTACATCAGAAGATTTTAGATATACAGAAAGCAAAGAATGCTATTATTAATCCAAAAGATCTAGCTAAAGATTTATGAGATAGTTTGCAAGGGTTTAATCCTTTGAATATTCTTAAATATATATTTTGGATTTTAGCTGGAATTATATGTTTACTAGTTGTATTCTTTTGTGCTTTTTCAGTTGGCTGCCAAATCCTAATGACAAATAACACAGTCTCATACTACATTACATGTTCTGCAGCTTAAAAATAAATAGGAAGGGGGAGATGTGGATAGCCAGTTGCAAGCTGGCAAGATCCTTGCAATCTGAGGCCAAACAGGGTTGCCTCACTTTTACAAATGCTCCTAAGAATGAGGAAGAAGAAACTGATTGGAAAACAATGCAGTGTTGATATGCAAACTATTATAGCAGGGTATGTAGGGTGGGGATAATATATGAAAATGCAAATGATTATAGTAGGAAGTGTAGGTTGGGTGGAGATAATCTTATTTTAGCCAGCAAATGTATGCTCTTATGTAAAATCAACTTGCAAAATTAAAATCAGTCCCTATTCCAACATCAGTGAATATTGAGCCTCTGAATTCCAGCTTTCTGTCTCCTTTCTTTTCTGTCTCCAACTTGCCCACTCAGGATTATTTTCCAGGGCCATGCTACATGTGTCAGAAACATCCACTTACTGGATGTGGGACTAAACCTAACCCTAACCCTAAGACTAGCCCTACCACAAATCCTAACCCTACTCTAACTTAACTTTAACCCTATCCCTTATTCTAACACTACGTTAACCTAACCAAGATAAGCAAAAACTATGAAAGTAAAAGCAATTATAACTAAATATTTTATTTGGGTTTTCACTTAGTTTTTGACCTGGCTAAATATTATTGTCTTTTCACCTCCTCGATTTTCTTTGGAGAGATTTTTTTCTAATCCTACCCTTAACCCTATCCCTAAACTTCCTAACCCAAAACTCCCCTAGCCCTAACACTAACCGTAACTCTAACCCTAAAACTCACCCCAACCCTAACCATAACCGTAACCATAATAGTATCCCTAACCCTAACCTATCCTTAACCCAAATTGAAACCCTACTTTAAACCTAGCCAAGATTTGCAAAAACTCTGTAAGTAAAAGCAATCCTCAATACAATATTTTATTTCTGACTTCACTTGATTTTGATCTGCATAATTATTATTGTCTTTCTAACTTTTCGATTTTCCTAAAGAAATTTTTTAAAATCTTTTTCTAACCCTAAACGTAATCAACCCTAACTCTAATACTATCCCTAAATCTAACCCGAACCCTAACACTGACACTACCACTAACCCTAACCCTAACCATAACCATAACCGTAATCCTAACCCTAACCCCCAAATCCGTAAGCCTAACACAAAAACTAACCATTAACCTATTCCTAACCCAAACACTAATTAAACCTAAACTTGACCCTAAACCTAATCCTAAAACCTAATGCTAAACCAAACCCTAACCCTAACCCTAACCCTAGACCTAACCCTAACACTAATTCTAACCCTAATTCTAAACCTTAATCTAACCCTCACCATAAACCTAATTCTAACCCCAATCCTAAATTTATAACCATAACATAAACACTAATCATTGACCTATTCCTAACCCAAACCCTAATGAAAACTAAACGTACTGCTAAACTTAATAGAAATCTTACACTAAAACCCCTAACCCTGACCCTAACACTAACCCTATCCATAATCCTACTTTTAAACCTAGCCCAACCTGCTCCAAACCTGAACATTGACCCTATTTTAAAAATACCCTCACCCTAACACTAACCCTAACCATAACGATAACTGTACTGGCTGAAAAATGACTTCTAAAAATGTGTTACTTGCAGGAAAATTACTGCTTGGCTGTGTCCATGGGAACATGGCTATGTCCATGGGAACATAGGCTGTCACCCATAGGCACATAACGTTCTAACAATAAGCTTTCTGCTTCTGTACCCCGCTTACGCACCTGACCTGTGAATTGACAGGTAATGAATAGAAGAAAGATAGACCTTTGCATTTAGACAGAATGAAGAATGAGATTTTGGGCTTAAAACCCCTGTACCTCTACATTTCGGGGCTGCTTAATTTGGGGTCTGCGTACCCTGGCAGACCCAGCTGGCTGAACAAAGAGTGTTTACTATAACTCACTGAGTTCCGGTGGTCCGTGTGCCTTTTGGGGGCTGACAGCTACAACATTTGGAGGCCCCAGCGAGATCTCGGGGAGGGGCCCTGAGATCTAAGACCAGACCAGCCTCCAAAGCGGTTGCTGTCCCTGTTACAGATTCAAAGGGGTGGCCAACCTGAGATGTTCCAGGGCCCTTGAATGCCGTGACGGGGTTAATGCAGTCATCAAGGACGCAACTTTCAGGACACACTCTTTGTTCCTGGTCCCAACGGGAATCTGGAATCTCCGAGGCCTCGGCTGGATAAAAGGTACCTTCCTGGTTCTGTTGACCGGCCATTGGGGGTCCGTGGAGAGACTGGACGCAGTCATTCTCTCCCAGACCATGGCCAGACCGTGGGACGCTGCCTCCTGTGCCCTGTTGTCGGGTTCTGTTTATTGTCTCTTGTCCTGTCTAGGTTGTAGGTGGCAGACTTTTCTGGGTCCACCTACACCTCAGTGATTTTCTTGTCTGAGTGTGTGTTTCGTGTTTTCTGTTTTGTGTTTTCTGTTCAAGAGATGGGGGGAAGCCTCAGTTCACAGAAGATACCCTTGGGGTGTCTCCTGCGACATTTCAAAGAAGGGTGTGTAGAGGGAGCTAACTATGGTATAAAGTTTTCTCCAAGCAGACTAAGAACATTGTGTAAAGTTGAATGGCTGTGTTTTGATGTAAACTGGCCTCCAGAGGGCTCATTTAACAAGGTTTTGGTGAGGAATGTTTGGAAGGTTGTCACAGGAGACCTGGGACACCCCGATCAGTTTCCCTACGTTGGCCAATGGTTAAACCTTGTCCAGAACCCTCTCCTTGGCTCTACTGGAGTGCCCTTTCCCTGGGAGTGCGAGTCTTAGCTGTGGGCACCCAAAAGCAACTAAATCTCCAAGACAGCCCAGTCCCACAGTCCTCCAATCTCCACTGGAGGACAGTGACCTTTCCCCCACCCTATAATCCAGGACAACAGAGGACAAATAGCACCGCTTCACCTCCTCAGACACGAGCAGGTACTCCTATGGGCCTCCTGCTCCCGCTCCGGACGGGGCACTAACCGATACCACCACCCGGCTGTTCTCCCCTTGTGAGAAGCACCACCCCAGGGGTATCATCCAAAGTGTATTATGGAAGGCACAGAATACACCTTTCTCTGAGACACGCCAGGCATTAATAGGACTCTTAGAAAGTGTTTTTCAGACTCACTGCCCCACCTGGGACGATTGCCAACAGCTTTTAATTACCCCCTTGACCCCTCGGAAGAATGTGGATGCATTCGGACTGAAATACAAAAGATAGCTGTGGAAGAGAGGAGAGTTAAGGAAGCAGGGGAACAGATTGAGGAGGAATTTCCCTTCACCCGCCCAGACTGGGGACACAATTCTCAGGCAGGGAGAGTGGCATTAGATCGGTACCACCAGATTCTAATTGGGGGAATTAGGATGGCTGATCGCCAGCCAACTAACCTTTCTAAGGTAACTGAAGTTATACAGGGAGCGACCTCAGGAATCCCCTGGAGTGTCTCTTGAACGAGGCTTACCAGGTATGTACCCCCATTGATTCTGAGGCCCCTGAGAACCAGCAGGAAATTAATATACCCTTTGCTACTCAGGCAGCCCCTAATATTCGAAAAATTAGAAGATTTTGCAAGGATGAACCTGTCCCAACTTGTTGATAGAGCCCAGAAGGTGTTCAACAACAGGGAGGCACCAGATGACCCCAAACATATGGCTAAAATCCAAAGCTACTGTCATCAACCCAGCCAATCTGTTGCCAGACTCAGACCCCAAGACCCCCGTTCATGACTGCACAGATTTCACTGATGCTGTGTATTCCTCACGGCCAGACCTCAAAGACGCCCCTCTGCCTGAGGCCGATGAAGTTCTGTTCACGGACGGGAGCAGTTTCATGCAAGAAGGAAGGAGGTATGCTGGGGCAGGGGCCGTAACTCTAACTGGTACTATCTGGTCACAAGCTCTTCCCCATAGGACTTCTGCTCAAAAGGTAGAACTCATCAACTCATCACCTTCACTGAGGCACTAAGATGGGGGAAGGATAAGGCAGTCACTTATATACACTGACAGCTGATACACCTTTGCGTACACGGAGCCATCTAAAAGGAAAAAGGGCTTCTGAATTCGACATTAAGAACAAGGAAGAGCTCTTAGCCTTACTTGAAGCCATATGGATGCCCAAGGCTCTGGCTATTGTTCTTTGTAAAGAGCATCAAAAAAGAAATAGTCCTGAGGCTGGGAGAAACCAACGAGCAGATGCAGAGGCAAGAGCAGCGGCCACAAGGCCACAAGGCCCCACCATGTCTACTGACTGTTGTCCCTTACCCAGAACTGCCTCTGTTACAAGATAAGGGAGCCACTAGGAACCAACAGGGTTGGTGGATGACCCCAGATGGAAAAATCGGGCTCTCATAGGCCCTTGGAAAGACTCTCCTCCACCAGCTACAACAGACCGTGCATTTGGGCGAACTAAGATGCTCCAGAAGGGACAAGAACCACAGAGGAGATTGCCTCACGATGCCTGGCTTGTGCCCAAGTTAATCCAAAGAAGAGGAAGATAGAAGAACCTAGGCATAGAGAAAGAGGAACTTATCCGGGGTACCACTGGGAAGTTGATTTCACTGAGGTAACCCCGACTGTGGGGGGCTACCAACATGTACTTGTTTTTACAGACAACTTTTCAGGATGGGTAGAGGCCTTCCCTACCAGGAAAGAGACTGCCTTAGTAGTTACTAAGAAACTACTACAAGAATTCCTCTCTCGATTTGGTCTCCCCAGAACTTTAGGGTCAGATGATGGGCCAGTCTTTGTAGCAAAGGTATCACAACAATTGGCTAGCTACCTAAATTTGCAATAGAAACTCCACTGCGCCTACTAGCCCCAAAGTTTGGGCCAAGTAGAGCAAATGAATCAGACCCTAAAGGAGACATTAGTCAAGTTAGGATTAGAAACTGGTGGGACGGCATCCCATCATGGATTCATCACTCCCATGTAAAGGCAGCACGAGAGTGGACAGCTCAAGAAGATGGGCACTCAAGTGTACATAGGTATAACCCTCTGTTTCTTCCTCTTTTCTCTTTAGCCCAGGCATTCGACCAGCCACAACCAGAACCAGAAGGAACATTAATAACTTTCCTAATGACCATACACAAGGACTTAAGTAAGACCACCCCAGACATAGGACAAGATTGCTGGTTGTGCCTAAACCCTAAACCCCTTTACTATGTCAGTGTAAAAACTCCCCTAAACTTAACTGAGTTCAGCAGGCTAGAAGGTCAAGTTGATTCACTAGCAGAAGTAGTCCTTCAGAATAAAAGAGGGTTAAATTTATTATTCTTAAAACAAGATAGATTATATATGGCTTTAGGTGAAACATGTTGGTTCTATGCCAATAACTCTAGAGTAATTAGAAAAAGCTTATTACTAGTACAGAAACATTTAGATACCAGAGAAAAACAGAGACTAGAATTAAATGACTGTTTTCATAGGATGTTCAATTGGTCACCATAGATAACAACCCTTTTATCTGCTATAGCTAGACCTGTAATCACCCTCCTCCCCTTGTTAACTTTTGGCCCATGTTTCCTTAATTTCTTGTTTACATATATAAAAAAGAGAATTAATTCTATTAGACTTATAGTATTACAGAATAGAGGCTATCAACAAATTCCACATGAAGAATCAAAGATTTTATTGTCTACTAAGGCCAGTGGGGAATGTAATGGCTGAAAATGACTGCTAAAAATTTGTTACTTGCAGGAAAATTACTGCTTGGCTGTGTCCATGGGAACATGGCTATGTCCATGGGAACATAGGCTGTCACCCATAGGAACATAATGTTCTAACAATAAGCTTTCTGCTTCTGTACCCAGCTTACGCACCTGACCTGTGAATTGACAGGTAATGAATAGAAGAAGAAAGATAGACCTTTGCATTTAGACAGAATGAAGAATGAGATTTTGGGCTTAAAACCCCTGTACCTCTACATTTCGGGGCTGCTTAATTTGGGGTCTGCGTACCCTGGCAGACCCAGCTGGCTGAACAAAGAGTGTTTACTATAACTCACTGAGTTCCGGTGGTCCGTGTGTCTTTCAGGGGCTGACGGCTACAACAAGGGGAAGCAGAATTTGGCATCCCAAAATACACCTTTGGAGTATTGATTATCTCAATCCGGTTATTTTTAAGGGAAGAAAGATTCAGGAAATAAACCTCTGAAATTCTCCATAACTGCTGAAAGGAAAGGTCCTATTATCATACACAACTATAGTTTAGTATGAACTAGGTATGACAGACTGGGAGGGACCAGCCAGACACATTTGATTAAAGTGCTCTCTGTGCCCCATTGTTAAAGATGGCCAACAGATATTTGTTTATCAAACATTTGATATTCTAACTCCACACGAATCGCTGTTATGCCCTTTGATGTCCCAAACCACAACCCCCCAATGTCTTCTTAGCTCAAGATGTCATATAAGTCTTAAGTGCCTAATCTGTCATCTACTCTCATATTCTTATAGAACCCTTGTGTTCATAATAAATGTGGTCATTTTCTCCTATTAATCTCTCAAGTTAATTTGATTTTTAGTCCAGCCAGAAGACCTTAGAAGGTAGAAGGAATATTAATTTTTCCACCCTTTAGTGCATGCACTGAGATGTTTTCTATCAAAGAAATGCTGTCCTTATGTATTGCTTTATTTATTGAACTTTACCTTTTGACATGTATTATTTATATACAAAAATCACATTGTACGTACTCTTGGAGCTTGTTATGATAGTCTTTGGCCAAAATTTGTGTAATTCTGACCTAAGTAATTAATAGAAACATAATTTTATAGTTCTTCTCAATGATTATGAATTGCATTACATTTACAAAGACATTTTATGAATTAACATAAGAAATGATAATGAATTGCTAGGTAATTGGCCAAATAGCAGAACCACTGCCTTCTAAGACAGAAATGGCAAATATATGTACAATAGCGGACACTGAGATTGTGTTGTTTTTGATCCTGAGATCAGATATTACTTATCATTCATGATTATATTACATGGATTGGTATAGGCTTTGTGTGCCCTCTTGTAATTAGTATTACTCTTTGATTAATGCTAGTGTTCATACTTATGATTATGTAGAATCAAGAAAATTTATATAAGAGGCATGAGGGCATGGACTTTATTACATATTTAATTATTCAGGAAAGATATATATCTTATTTTTTAGGAAAAATATCCTAAATTGTATTAATGAGAGCACTGAGAGATTTACAAGAACAAAGTAAACCAAGCAATTATTATATGTGTTTTTGTGTGTATACAAATACATAACCTTACTTGCAGGCTAATACTTTTTAAGTTGTTATTTTACTTGCAACAACTATGCTGCTTTTATTGTTGAAATACATGTAATATGAATCTGTTTTCTGTCACATGGCTCCTAAACATAATTTTTATGCTACGAGAATCATGCCGAAACTATACATTAAATTAATATATTGAGTACTCGATAAGCATAAGCAGTTCTCTGAGTTACATAAGGGGATATGAAAGAGGGCACGGTCTTCAAGGAGTTTGTATTCTGGTGGTGAAGCTATGATGCATAAGCATAAAAAAAAAATTGGTAACACCAAGGAAGTATGTGGCTAATAGCTGTAAGAGAAACAGACATGCATGGTTTGAATGTAAAGAAAATAAATGCTGTGGTGAACTAAATAGTGTCTCGATTGAGGAATGAAGTGGAAACTTTATTTGAAGCAAGAACCTGTTTCGTTTAATGCAATTGATTCTAGCTAGGTATGTGGAAGAGGAATGAGAATGGATTGAGGGAGAAAATGAGAAGAAAAAGCTTTGGGAAAGGAATTTACAAGGTGAGTTCAGAGGACAGTGGGCAGCACAGCAGTACCAATGAATTCCTGAAGAAGAGAAATGGGAAACGGACAAGTAAACGAAACATCATAAAGCAGTATTTACCAAAATATGGTTTTTGAGATGTTAAGCACTCGAGATGCTTGTTTAAAATATGTCTTTACTCCTTTCCTCAAACCTACAGAATTATGATATCTGGAATAAGAAAAGGGAAATCTGAGTATGTGGGATGCTACCGGGATTTTTTAGTTTTAGTTTTTACACAACTATTTAAAATACGAATGCAGAGAATATGTGCTTGCATACTGTATTTAGGGAGAGAAATAATATGACAAAGTTTAGTTCACTGTGTAGGATAGCTTGGAAAGAGATAAAATAAATGTTAAAAGAATAGTCTATGCCTGAACAATTATTGGGTTCTCCGGATAAAGAGAACTGATAGGTTTGATACATAGATAGATAGATAGATAGATAGATAGATAGATAGATAGATGATAGACAGAGAGACAGATAGATGATAGATAAACTGGCAGACATAGGCATAGATAAATTTATTTTGAGGGATTGATTCACATGATTACAGAGACTTAAGAAGTGCCATGACTATGATTGGCTGTCTGCAAGTTGGAGATCCAAGAACGTTGGTGGTCTAATTTCAGTCCAAGTCCAATGGCCTGAGAACCGGGAACAAATGAAAATGGTGTAAGCCCTAGTCTGTGTGAAGGCCCAAAGACCAGGAACATCAGTGTCGAAGGGCAGAAGAAGATGAATGGTCAAACTGAAGCAGACAGCACATTTGTTGTTTCTCCACCTTTTTGTACTTACTATTCAGGTCCTCAACAAATTGGATGATGCCCACCCACATCAGTGAGCATGACCTCTACTCAGTCTACTGATTCAAATCGCAAATACCCTCACAGATGCAATAAAAAATAATATTTCTCCAGCTCTACGGGCTTCCCTTAGTTCAGTCAAGTTAACATATCGAATGAATCATTATAGCCAGTGAGATGGGGAAAGTATAGGACATAAACACTAGAAAAGTTGATAGGACTGATGACTGGCGAGGAAGAGAAAGGACTAAAACAAAAATAATATTAGAGTTTTGATCCTAGGTAACATAAACTAAATGAAGAAAATAGTTGGAAAAAAGAAACTGAAAATTTGAAAGAGGTTCAAGACTTGGCATATAGACTTGGGAGGAAATCATGTAGAATGATTACTTAAGCCAAGGGATTGTTATGCAAAGGGGTCGCTAGCTTCACATGGCATAAAGATAAAATGAAGTTTAATTGGGGAAATCAGGCAGAAAGGTATCAAAGAAAAAAAGCATCTTTCTAGTTTTCCTAACCCATTGAGAAAAGAACCTAATTGGTACATGCCCGAACACACCTTTAAAAGAGCTAAAAGGAATGGACTTAAAGTAGTACTACTCTATGTGTTGAAAGGGAATTTGGAAATGAGCTAAGGAAAAATGCATTGGCCTTGTAACAGTGGGAGCTTCCTGGTCATGGAAACATATCCTAAAGCAGGAGAGCTGATGAAGCTAAGCACCTTGTACCATGGAGAGACAGTTTAGCTCCATTGAGCCAACCCTGATCCAATGACCTACTTACATGTTTATCTGTGAAAAGAGAAGAATTAATGAACCGCCGGGGCCATCAAGCCCTGTTGCTCCGAGAGACTGGCAGGAGAAAAGAACAAAAGACTGAATTTGGAGAAGGTCTGCATTTAGCAAATGAGAGATAGAAACAGCCACTGAAGAGGCCATGGGAAAGAGCCATTAAATGCATGTAATGATGGCCTGTTAGCCAAAGGAGAGGAGGAATTTCAAGACAGGTAGAGGATGGTGAAAACATCAAACATTACTGATATTCAAGAAAATTTATGACTAAAGAAAACATGTTTAATGACTGTTCAGTTTGACCATACCTTTAATGTCAAATAGTGACAACTTTTTTGTGGGAGAAACGGGAAATTACAGTAGGCAAAGGATTCCTAGGCTTTATCTACACAGTACACAATTAACCATTTAGTGTATTCTTAAATATTTCCTGATTTTTAAATTTTTATATTTTTTGAGGCCTGCATTTCAGTTTAATTCACATTTTATATGAAACCAAAAGCACAAACTGAGAATTATGTATTTCAGAATTAGGAAACATAAATTTAGTTTTTCATTCTTTTTAATCATTATTCAAAACAAAAGTCTTCTTCCAAAGCTAATTCATTTTTTATCCCCAGGATCTTTTATCAGTTGAATTAATCATTCTTGTTCCTGTTTTGCTCCCTCTTGATACTGTGTAGCTAATTAGTCCCCTATGTAATATCTTGACAGTAATTGCAGACAAGCAATTTAAGGGAAATCATTATTTTAATGCTGTTGCTTTTGGTTTTCAAAGTCTATTCTCAGCTATTTATTTATAGCGTGTGCTTCCTTTCAAGATTCCTTGATAGAGATTTCTATGCTTATGTTTTATTAAAATGCACAAGGCAGTTGGATACTTCTATCCAGTCCAGCATCTCAGCTTAACTAATGGAAGATACCTATTGGATGATATTCCATACATGCTAAAAGATACATGAGATTAAAGGACACGAGGTAAAGAGAAATTTTATTAAAAATATTTATAAAAAAAATTTTTATAACTCAAATGATTTACCAATGGCACAACTCAAATTAAAAAATTACCTTAATAGAATAGTAGAGAAAATGCAGGTACCTAAAAATTTAATGTAATAAATTGTTCAAGTTCCCTGACTTTGGAATCAGACAGGTCTGGGTTCCACACACATCTTTGATCTTTACTAACCTCTCTAACTTTAGCATCTTCAACATTTTATATCAGGATAAATATTAATACACCCTATAGGATATTTGAAAATTTCAAGCAAAATGATATCTACAAAGTACTTAACTTATTAGAATGATACCCAATTTAAAAAGCTATGAATACTATTACTATCATTTTTGTTGTCATTACTAGCTATGATATGTTTGAATGACACTTAAAAATATAGCAATCACATATGAAAAATGCTTCAATTATTTCTCTTAATTATTGTGTATAGGATTCCATGTGTTTTTCTCTAAGTTCTTGGTATAACTAATGATTGTCGTTTGGGACATATTAGAAAAGCAGTCGCACCTTTAAGAGTCTTTCAACTTGAATACCCTGATCGTTATTGATAATCAGACAATGTATGAACAAAAACACAGACAATATTTCCCTCAAAATAAATGGTCATAACAATATAATCATCTATTTTGAAAAGGAGAAAATACGAAAAAATATATATGATACTTAATTAAGTTTTGAGCACTAAGTGGAAATTTTGTATTTTATAATGTCTTTCGTACTTCGGAAGGGAAAATGCAAACTCTTTCTGTAGGCGGGAAGATATGACCCCTATTCTCTGATATGGACTAAATTGGTCATTCCCAATTGTACTTGGAATGGTTATTTGGTTGGAAGCATACTAAAAAGAACCTATCAAAAGAATATTTGGTGCCTTGCACAAAGGAAAAGTTGAATAGTTCCTTGCACTAAGGAAGGACAGATAAAACACACAAAAAAACCCAAATAAGCTTTAGTCATCTTGATCAGAAACTCAGAACACTGCTTTTCTTTTGAGGTTAGGGTGGCGGGGGGGGGGGAGCAGCATGCAGTGTCATTTAGGATCATGTACCTAAAGCACAGGGGTCAAGTGTCTGAGGGGAAGCATCTGATTAGCCTGGGTTAAGACATATGTGCACCTTTGGCCAAGGGTGGACTACAAAGCACTGTGATTGACATTTTCACTAAGAGCATATGGCATATAGTAACACATAAAGGAAAGTATAGTAACACATAAAGGAAAAAATGGGTTCTGTGGGAGAAAGGGATGTTTGGCAGACAAACCAAGAAATTCTACTTTACCTTTTCAAAAACCTGTTTAGACCCCAAATGTGGTTGACTGAAATATTTAAGTAGGAAGTGTGTGGACAGACAAATCAAAATAGTGAAATGTGGTTTTCTGTAATATTTAGATGAGCAGTTTGGAGACAAGTGTAGAGGAGTGGCATATTATTTAAAAATTATAGTGTTAGATTTCAATTTCTATCGTAATAAAAAATTAAAGTTTTACTTTTACTATGACCGATGCTTGGAAATGTAAATAGCTGATTTACTAGAAGTTTTCAAAATTTACAAGTTTATGTTGCTTCAAAATATTTTTTTTTCCTTAGGAATTCTGGGAAGACTAAAGGTAATGCTTGAATTTAATGAATATTGCAGGAACTAAGAGCCCCTCTCTAATAAGACTTCATTAAATACCGTCTAAGGACTAAATTTAACATGTTCATTGCACTAAGTAGTTGTACTTAAATTGCTTCATTTTGTATGTCTTTTGAAGTTTCTGCAAAAATCTAATTATTAAATATGTTGTGTACCAGATGACTAATGAATGAAGCAAAGCTATACAGATAAAGAATGCTTAGACTGTGTTTTGCAAGTTTACTTCTCTCTGTAGTCATCGCTTCTGGGTTAAATCTTCACAAATAAATCATATATGCCTGTGGAAATATCATCTTACAGACCAACAAGTAAGTTTTTTTTTTTTTTTTAAATTTAGGAGGAAATCATGTATACTTAACTATCATCAGCTAGGGCTCATTGATGCAAAAATAGTAAAGATTCACAAGGTATCTCCCCGGGTTCTTTAGATGCAAGAGATGATGTTTTGGAAAAGGCGTAGAAAAGAATCAAGGATGTTTAATTTTTGTATATTATGCTTTATAACTTCTGTTTTCTCTTTCCCTCTAGACTTTCAACATACTTAGCATTATTGTTTTCTTAATTAAAAAAATGCTATCATTGCATAAAATTAAGGAAAGTATATAAAGAAGAAAATAATTTATAAGCCTGTACTTTGGAATGCTTTTAAAATTTGCATATTTTTAAGACCACCCCAGGGCTATACACACACACATGCACACATCACACACACACACACACACACACACACACACACACACACAAATACGTAATTTTGATCATGCATTTTTGGGATCAGAATCTTGGGTTTTTTTTCTTTTTAATTCATGCTATATCAAAAATATTCTATAGCATTTGATATTCTTCAAAAACATCATTTTAATGTCTGTTTACTATTCTACCATGTGGACATATTGTAATTTACTTTTTCCATATTCTTGAAATTCTATTTTTTTCACAAGTGGCATTTGAAAGCAGCAGTTCCTAATGAGATCCTTGGAGTCCATTACTGCTCTAAAATGAGAACTCTTTTCTCATATGCCTACTAGTCCTTTTTATGGAGATATGGTTCCTAATTTTCATAAAAATGTTCAAAGCTATACTTATACCAAATGAGGATGCATCAATTCAGCTACCGAAGATTAAACGTCCTGTTTTTACTCTTTCCGAAGGATTTAGCATAATGATCAAAAAAGTTTGCTAGTATCCTAATATATACTATGTAGGAATAAAAACACACTCTTCTTGTGTGTGTCTCCCTTACTCTCACACTACTACTACACTTACAACACTTCTGACACCAGATATATGGGTTTGCAACTCATCAAGCAATTCTCAACACCACCAGCTGGACATCCTACAATTCAATTTAATTCTCATACTAACTGGAGTTAGGGCAGACCCCACAAGATTGCCTCCTATTTCAGATGCCCATCCAAAAAGAGTACGTCCTCAGGACATCCACAACTTTTGTCTGTCTGACTTACCTATAAATCAGAAGTTCCCACAATGCCCCTTCTTGAAGTCAGTCAGTTTCTAGAACAGCTCACAGAATTCAGGGAAGCACTTACTTGCATTTACTAGTTTATTGTGCACTAACGAATGTGATAAAGGATACAGATGAACAGCCAGATGAAGGGATACATCGGGTAAGACCGGGAAGCATCCCAGTTCAAGAGCTTCTGTTTCTATAGAGTTCAGGTGCACCAACCTCCTGGTAGGTGAATGTTTTCACCAACCTGGAAGCTCCCCAAACTTCATAGTTTAGAGATTTTTATGGAGGCTTCAGCACATAGGCATGATCGATGATTAACTCCATTTTCAGCTATTTTCCCTCTCTGGAGAGTGGGGTATAGAAATGAAGGTTTAGAGCTTCTAAATCATGACTTGTTCTTTCTGTAACTTGCACCCATCTTGAATCCCACCAAGGGTCACCAAAGTTAGTATGAAAAATATTCCTATCACCCAGGAAATTTTCTGGGATTTAGGAGCTCTGTATTAGATGTTTCTATCACTCAGGAAATTAGAAAGGTCTTAGCAGCTATGCATTAGGAACTGGGGTCACAGCCTAAATGTTAGAACAAAATGCTCTCCTGTCACTCCTATTTATAAGGGGTTTTAGGAGCTCTGCGTCAGGAACCAGGACACTAATCCTTTTGGAACAGGGCCTCTCCTTTATGATCTTAATTACTTTATAGTCTCAAGAAAGAAAGCCATAGTATTTCTTTCTGATTGTGCGTGTGTGTGTGTGTGTGTGTGCGCGCGCGCGCGCGCGTGTGTTCGTAGGGTATGTATGACAATTCAAGACTGCCTATGTGATAGGAGTCACTAAAGTCAATGTACATTTTCAAGGGCTTAGTAAATTGCATATCTAAGATCCAACCTTTTGTGGTTGCTATTGGTTTGAATTTTTTTTGTTTACTTATATATTTTACCAAATTTATCAATCATTGCTTCTATGTAAACAAAACAGCTTTGGGCTTAAAATATAATTTTGTTTTTAATTATATGTCAAAAATACACACTTGATTTAATGGTTTATTTGAACATTATTTGTCTCAGCTACGGTTCTGCATTTTAAGATAAAATGATTCTTAATGTCGAAATATTTTTACATCAAGTAGTTTATAGTGTGTGTCTGTTTTTTTTCAAAGACCATTCACTTTTTAAAACGAGTTTTCATTTTATTTCATTTCATTGTAGTCTTGCCATGTAAACAAATGTATGGATATTTAATTGAGCACTTTTGTTATGTTTTCTAATAGTGCTTATTAATATTTAAATTATTCTAATTATAGTAAAAGATACATATTTTCTACTACATTATTTGATATTCTCTATCTAATACCCCACGTGAAAACAATTTTCCTTTATAACTCACTCCTTGGACTTTTTTTTTTTTAATTCCATGGCATTAATATTGTTCCTCTTTCTGATAACAATAATAATGATGATGGTGATGATGATGAAAATAATATTACTAATACTTTCTCTCCACCTTGAGAGTCAGTAAGCTCTGAGTCATATTTAAAATAGTGAAGCTACAATGAGTGTATTTAATGCCTTCCATGTATTTGCTCATTTAATCTAGTTAGTTATATACGATTACTAGGTTAATGATGAGAACCTTTAGCTCGGAATGGGTAAGCGACTGTGTAAGGTCACACAGCATATATGGATAATTACTGGTATTTGACCTAGGATCTGGCTCAATAGTTTTGCTTACATTATTTTATTGCCTATAAGTGAGAGCATACAGAATTTACTTTTATTTCTCTGTCTTATTTCTCTTAGCACAATGCCCTCCAGGTTCATCCATGTTGCCCTCCCTGCACTTTATTTTCTACATTAGGTACTGTGTCTTTAAGACATTCTTTTGTTTTGTGACCAAATCTGACACCCGACAACTAGAGGACATTTCTAAAGGGATAAAGGTAAATTCAAGACAAATAAAAGGACATTCTTTCCCACACGGTTAAGCAACAGATTTTAATGATTCAATTCTAATAAAATTTAATTATACAAATTAAACATTTAGTCAAATCTTTTTAAATCAAGAGGAAAAACTAACGCACAATCCATATTGAAAAGAAGTTAAAGACAAGAAGAGCAACGTGTTTTTAAAAGCTGAGATAAGTACATAAGTTATATGTATATATTTATTATTATCAATGTTATTATGCATATCAAATTAAAGATGCCCAAACCTGGTGGATAAAAAATGTTTACAAAGAATTTAGATAGATATTTAAGTACATACAATAATTATCCTTCCATAATTGTACTTGCTTTCATAATTTATGACATGGAAATACTATCATAATTTTAATTCCATGGTATCTTTAAAGCATTACATTAAATTTGATTTAATTCTGTACTAGTCTCATAGCAAATATGGACTTAAACATAATCGATATGGAAGCATGGTATCCAATATTGTAATAATGTTGTTTGTTAGATGAATATATTATAAAAAGCTTGAAAATCTTAAGTTCAATGGTTAAAGTTGGATAAATTATTTTATAGGAAATTTACAAACATTGACGACCAATAGCGTAAATATTTACCAAGATGTTTCTATGGATGTTAACTTTAGAGATTTTTCTTAACTGTGAAATTGATATTTTAAATGATTATTTTACTGTACTCTCTCAGGAGGTTATAAAGGACATATATCTAATGTCTTTATTATTCAGGGTAGCCAAGACTCGGAAACAACTGAAATGTCCTTCGATAGATGATTGGCTAAAGAAGATATGGTACGTATATACAATGAAATGTTACCCATACATAAGAAAAAGTGAAATACTGCCATTTGCAAAAACATGGATGGACTTTGAAATAATCATGCTAAGCGATATAAGCCAGACAGAAAAAGTTGAGAATCATACTATTTCACACTTGTGGGTTGTAAAACTGAAAGCAAAAGAAGAACGAGACAAGCAAACAGAAACTGATAGACACAGACAACAGTTTAGGGGTTACTAGAAGGAAAGGGGCATAGTAGAAAAGGGTAAAGGCGCTCAAATATATGGTGATGGAAGATTTGACTTTGGGTGGTAAGCACACATGCAATATATGGATAATGTATTATCGAATTGTACACTTTAATCCTATATAATCTTATTAACCAATGTCACCCCAATAAATGTAATTTTAAGAAGAATAAAATATATATTGTTTATGGCAGTTTCCATTACTTCATAAGGAATTTATATATTTGTGTCATTTTGTGTACTTGGTAATGTGTACAAAGTATTTGTAAACATAAATGGTTGAGTTGTATCATTAAAATTATTAGACTACAATACTTTAGTGCCTATTAATTCAAATCAGGTGACGACCAGGACATCGTAATGAAAAGAAATAGCAACAGCTTAACGTTAGTGTGCCAGAAGTGTCATTATCAGTGTCCTCTGTGGATTTTGTAGGATTAGACATGTCATTTAGGAATGACTTTTTTTGATTTAATTGATTTCCATTGTTTCAGAAAAAAAATAAAGTACAATAAGTATTCACTCCAGTGCATTTTTTAGCATAAATAACCACCAATAAAAAGTGTACACACACACACACACACACACACACACACACATATATGTATAATTTCTTATCCTCTAGGTAATACAGCAAAATTATATATTGAGATTGAAGATGAAAATGAGCATCCTCCAGTGTTTCAGAAAAAAAATTCTACTTTGGAGATTTTTGTGAAGATGCGAGAAAGTTTGCTTCTGTACTAAGAGTTTAAGGCATGAGCAAGTTTACTAAGATATTAAAATAAAGTGGTAGTGAAGGGCTGAAAATTTGTAGATAAAATATAATCGTATTGTGCAGTTTAACTGAGTACGTATTCCTGTTTAAACCAAATCATAAACTTGGAGATATGTGAGTTTACTTAGCCAAACTAAATGCAGATTAATTATGAAGTGACTACTAAGCAAATTTCCGGGCTTTATTTTTACCATGAAAATAAGAACAAATTATGTGATGTGTTATACTGAAGAAAAGATTTAAAATGTGTGTTTTCCTCATAGATTTGTATGCTTCTACTAGATTTCATTCAGGGTAACTCCAAAGACTCTCACGATGGAGTTTCTAGTGGCAAATACAAAGTTGCCATTTTCTAATGGAAGAAAAAATGTAATAAGTTCTCAAATTATTTTTTCTGCAATAATATTTAAAGTTCAAAATGCAACACTACTGATTTTAGTACTTTACTAAAATTTTAAAAACTTAGATATATCAGAAAAAAATTGCAAATCAACAGAATTAAAAAAAAAACATACCAAGACTAAAGTTGCTAATTTTCCATTTTTTCCTAATTTGTTATTATGAATTAAGTTTAGGAATTTTAAAGTCGCAATGGTTTCATTACTAAGAAATAAATTTATAAGTATTGCTTGCATTAGGGGTAAAAAGTTAGAAATTAGAACATTTTAGATTCTCTGTGACAGTTATATTCTAAAAGTATTCCAATATTTTTATAAAAATAGCTATTAACATACATGCATAAAAACTAAATTTCCATGAGCAAAACCAGCTATCGATTGCCTATAGTTTTGCACTTGAACATTTGACTCTTCCCCTATTAACCAGAGCTCCTCTTACAGGTAGTTTTATCACCTCAAACACCCTAAAAGAGAGAAAAATCAACCAAGCAAATAAAGCTTGCAAAATAGCTTATTGTAGTGTGTGTGCAAAATAGCCCTTCCACAGTGCCAAATACTGACTTCTGATCTGAATGACCAATTATAACTAAAAGTGGTCCACAAATTTAAATCAGTCACGTTATATATAAATATATGTGTGTCTCACATTACAATTTATAAGTAATACTCCTTTGGAGATGATTTTTATCTTATTTTATATTTTAGTCCCATTAAGTATTAATGGATTCAGTTCATTTATTTAATCAGTAAATATTTTTTGAGTACTTAAAGTGTGCACTGTTCTAGAAGTTGAACATAGCAATCAAACAAACAAAACATTACCACCCTACTAATACAAACTATGGAAATACACAAATAGTATATCAAGGAAAACAGTGACTATTTAGTACAAATTCATGTGGTCAAGAGAAAGACTTGTGGATTACTAGGTATGGGTCATTCTGAGCATTCCAGTATAAAGTCCCTGAAGCTAGAGGGAGCTTGGTGGTCAGTGTGACTGAAAGACTGGTTAGAAATGAGATTGGAACTGTAGTCCATGACTATGATATGAGATTTATTCTAGAAATTTTAGAAAGAAATGTGTTGAATGGTTTTGTCCAGCAGGGTAGCATAATCCAATCCAAAGATTAGACTAGATTTTGTGCAGGATTGGAAGTGGGGGTGAGTAAATGCTGTTAGACAGGTAGAAACAGAGCATAATGCATTCTTTCCAGGTAAGATTTGATAGCGGCTTGAACCCTGGTGGAAGGCAAGGAAATTGGTGATAAGGGAGTCAAAAGACAGCCAAAAGGATTTGCTGACAGATTATATGTGGTATATTAGAAAATAAAAAAAATGACTCTTGAGTTTTTTTTTTGTACTGAACATTTCTCCTCCCAGGTACGGTGTGCAGAAATCAAGAGTTTATTTTTTGGAGATTTTATGTCTGGGAAGCTTTTTCAATATGCAAGTATAGTTCTTGGCATGACAGTCACAGGTGCAGATCTGGGTTCAGGAAAGAAATCATGGGTTCAGAATGAAATCACCTAGAAAATGGGTGCAGATAGAAAAATCCAATGACCGTTTCCTGGTTACTCAACACTTGGAAGTCAGAAAGAAGATTCAATGAAGGATACTGAGAATGCACTTTCATGAGGTAGCAGGAATACTAGGAAAATGTAGAATTCATGTACCATGTAAAGAACGAGATTCATAATGGAAGGGAGTGATCAACTGTTACCTGCTGCTGTGAATAGAATGCCCGTGGCTCTTTACATGACCACTTATGATAATAAAAGTATTTGCAGTGAGAAAAACACCTATAAGCCAAATGCTAATTATGCCATTAGTCAAGGTGTCATTAAGGGGATCTGTAGGTGACTATAGCAAGAGGCTTTAGTGGGTGATAAATTCAGATGATGGCGTTTACTTCAGAGGAGTGGGGAAAGGCGGCAAAGGAGATGGAATAATATTCTAGAAGCAATTCAGAGACAGAAATATACATGCTATCCATCTATCCTAGCCAGGACCTGCGCTACGTAAAGTGTGGGAGCAACTGTTTGAGATAGCAGGGTCTTGTTTTAGGGGGAGGTGCAGGGTGGGCAGAATCAGAAAGGAATATGGATAGGTAAGGTTGAATATTTAGGAGATATTGCCAATGGTGAACTATTAAATTCCAGAAGGTCTTGGAGAAAGTTTTGTGCTGGAGGTAAAGGTGAGACGGAAAACCGAGTCGTATGAAGATGTTTAAAGAGCTACAAGGAAAGAAGTATCTGGGGGGTGAGAGATGTCTTGGAGTGAACACCTGGATTTCTCGTGATAAATAAACACAATGGGATTGATTGTTTCTCTATGACTAGTGAGAACCCTCCAGGGCGTTCCTCCTCTCAATCTATCAGTTGATTGATTATTCAGGGTAGGGAAACGGGTGTTTTCCAGGAAACCAATTTCACGCACTGTAGCATTCCGCATAAGTTGAGGACAGAGAGAAATAAAGATAGAAATTTTAGCACCATATTGAAGCAAGTATATGCTATAATAATTAATTCAATTAGAAAAGTACAAATTGCCACATGGATTCCAAAGAAGGAGTCATTTCAATTGGTGAAATAACATAAATGATTTCCTAGAGGCTGAAGGATTTGTGTTACACTGAAGGGTGGTTAGAATTCCGCAGTGAATCTTGGTTTTTTAGTAGTTTATTTTCTTATTACTTTCAAGTAAACAGGACATTGGATAGACATTTATATAGTTTATGAAACGATCTCACCAATTACTCTACCTTCCCTCTGGCTCTACACATAGCTATTACATTACTCCTGACTACATTCACTATGCCGTGCTCCCCAACCCCATGACCATCTATCAAATAATAATTTGTGCTTCTTTAAGCCTTCACCGCTTTTTTCCAGCTCCCCGAGCTCCTCCCCTTGGGCTGTCACCATATTGTCCTCTATATTAATGAGTCTGTTTTCAATTAGTTTGCTCCTTTTGTTCCTTAGATTCTGTAGATAAGTCAAATCATATGGTATTTACCTTTCTCTGTCTGACATACTTTGTTCAGAGTAATAGCCTCAGTGAATCTTAAACGAGGATGATTTCTAAGCAGAGGAGATGCTGTGAACCAAAATCCAGATGAAACAAAGTGCAGAGGGTGTTTGTGGAACAGTGATAAAAGGCAGGCACCTTGGGAGGGGATGGGAGTAATAAACCTTTCAATGGTGAACATTATCAAGTGCTGCTTTTAGCCTTGAGGCCTGGAATCTTCCACCATTCCAAACTTAATCGAGCAAAAGTGAGTTAAATAATTCTCAACTCATACTTAGAGCAGCAAAAATCTTATTGGAAATAACCCTGAATCAGGGCAAACAAATCTCTGGTGCTTGATGAAAAGATGATTTTAAAAGTAAGGGAGAAGCCCAGGATTCTTAAGAGGCTTTTGCTACGACATGCTATGTAATATTCGTTTAATGTAGTATTTCATCTACCATACATGCATGTTAATTTTTCAGTGCATCATGAAATCCATATTCATAAATATTAGATGAAAAATGGTGTTATTTGTAGGAAAAGAAGAGAAAACATACAGAATTGACCAAGAAAGATGAGACTGAAATATCAGTGACTAAAACTATACTTGCTAGCTTAAACTATGGATAGTGGATTAAGGGCATTACTAAAAATATGTTAGAGAAAGGCAATGCAATGTAAGCATTACTGAAATGAATTATCCAATGTAAGTAATAGAGAAAGTCGCATACATTATTCTGAAATGGTACATCTAATGTGCTTAGAGACTGTCAAAAGTTGATTTTAGAAAATATACATTGGGTCCTTAGCATGGGCTAAAAATACAGAGAAAACAAGAGAGACTGTCCCTCTGCTCAGAGAATTGACATTCTAGTAAACCAGACCAAAAATAAAAGGTAAATAAAGAAGGCTTTTATTTATACAGACATGTAGGGTTTTAATTTCTGGCTCAAAAATGTGAATGTTCATGTCATGTTAAAGTAATTCTTGGACGGTGTCAAAGGGTCACAGAACAAAAGAAGTAATTTAGGAATATCGCCTCTATTTACTATGGGTTCAGGCTCATAACTTACAACTAGATCCAACAAATTGATTTTCATTGGTCACAAGCAATCAGTTGTTTTAATTGCAAAATAGGGAGAAAAAAATTAATGGTAATTTCTCTGTTCGGCCTTTAATAGAAGAATTAATATCAGCTAAAAGTATAGCTCTTAGTATATATCCAAAAGAATTAAAAGCAGGGGCTTGAACAAGTGTTTATATATCAATACTCATGGCATTATTATTCACAGTAACTTACAATGTGGAAATGACCATTACAGATGAATGGATGAACAAAATGTGGTACATACATACAATGGAATAGTATTCAGTCTTTAAAAAAAAAAACATTGCTAAGTGAAATAATATTGGCCCAGACATGAAACAATATTATTAGTCGAGGGACCTAGAGTAGTCTAATTATAGAGACTAAAATAGAATGGTGGTTATTAGGGGCTATGAGGAGGGTGGGTGGTCACAGAGTCTCAATTTCAGAGATGAAAAAATACTAGATATAAGTGGTGGTGACGGTTTAGAACAGTGTGATGTACCTAATGTAATGAGTTGGACACTTTAAATGGTTAAAATGGTAACTTTTATGTGATGTATATTTAGCACGTCAAAAAAAAATTCAGCATGGGGAGGAACATCATCAGTATGTTAGAACATGAAAACTGTAATTTTCAAAGCTGTTATTCTTCAATGGTATCATTTTTTTTCTAATTTGGTTTGAATGTGAATCTCATAATCCATTCAGAAGCAAAGATTTGTGTAACTGTCTTTATATTTTTGATTTTATAACTGTGCTTTTTAACATTTATTCCCCAAATCATCGTCAGTAACACCAGTATCAGTTGCAACAGTTTGGCAGTGATACTCAGTTTGCGGCCATATCTCCGCTTCTCAGCCTGCAAGAGTATGTGTCATAATTCCCCAGAAGATTTTGATTTCCTCCTTTGGAGGCAGGCCATTACTTGAATAATACTAACTGAAGTCTCTTATTCAAATAAAAAAAATGATTGATAGATTTGGTTACATCAGAATAATAGACCACTGTGACAAAGATGCTGTAAATGATTAAAGGACAAGCAACAAGCTAAGCAAATATTTACAACGTTTTTTTTTTTTACACTCAGAGAAACAGTGTCCAGAATGTAGAAAGAATTTTTGAAAGCAACTCTTTGGCCAACATAAACAAAACTGAAAAGTCATGTATGTTTGAAATATTACTCATAATCTCTGTGTGAGATAAAGATGATTAAACTTAACCTTTAAGCATTAGCTTTTTGTTCCCCTCGGGCCTTTGAGAATTATTAATCAATATATATTCTTATTAAAAGCAATAATTGCCCTTTATTTGTCTTTATTACATTTTGAGAACTGTAAAAAAATATTTACTCATTTTAGCCCACAGAATTTATTTCAATAAATATGCAAACAAAACAAGCAAATAGATAAAGCATCTAATTACAAGATAGGTGCAATTATTCCTGATGGTGTTATTACAAAAATGAATTCAAAGTGAGACTTACCTAAGTTCAAGGCCTTTTCTTGTAATATCTATGCCATTTGTCGTTTCTCATGGGAAGGGAGGATTGGAATCTTAGCAGAAGTTGAAGGTTGGCACAAAATAACAGAACATACTAAGGTTCTATGAAAGTTAGGAAATAATTATTAAGGCAACTAAATCGTATTCAAATGGAGATGTCCTATGTGATTTATGATTCCCTCTATTCACGTAACAAGCAGATCTGGTTTTAGAAACACTTTTCAATTTATTAACCGACATTTGCAGTTTATTACATGTCATTTTAACTGCAACCATTAGCTTAATTTAATGCAAATTTAAGGAGAGGCAAAACATGATCAAGATTAATTTTTGAAATCTCTGGTAATTTTCCAGTAGTTAATGCAATAAGGATTAATCTCTCCTTTTACTGGTTGCGGATATGAAAAACTCAGTGTCATAAAAATTGAATTAAAATGTTGACTTAATGTCTCCTGGATGTCAAGAAGGCTATGAATGTTGCATTCTTGATTTGTTAAAGAAGACGTATTTTAAATTTGTGGACAAGCAAATCATATTTTGAAATAATATCAAGAAAGGGAGAGTTCTCACTCACGAATCTCCGGTTCTTAATTACATTTCCTAAATAAGCATGAAATGGGGACAAGAGGTTTGAGGAGAGTGCTGCCACTGTTACAGGATACAAATTTCCTTAGTGGCAAAAGTATAGAAACATGCAATTTTAAAAGGCAGAGAACAATAAAATGCGCTTCTTGATGGAGATTAAGGCTTCTGAGAGCTCCTAGTCCCAGCCCTGGCCTGACGATGTGACACAGATGGAAGGAAAATAATTGCAGCACATTCATATGTTTCCTCAGTGTAGCATCTTTTACTAGGCCAGGTTCACGCCTGGCTCATGTCAAAAATGGTACCGATAGCAAACTCTTACCTCATGCTTATAGTGTTGGAGAGGTTGAATTTTTCCTCTACCTTCCAGGTTCTTCTTGCAGATCTAATAATGAAATTGACATGAAAGAAATTAACAGAAGAAATTCAAATTTGATTCCATATGTACATGAGGAAATCTCATAGATATGGGACCTAAGGAAATGACCAAAGCAGGCGGCTTTTGTACTTTTTCGAGGACGAAACCATATATTGATGAGGATTTGACAGGACAAAGAAATTTGGGTTTGTGTCCTCAATTACTAAGGAATAAGTAGAGTTTGGGTTTGGGGTAGTCAATTAGTACAGGGTATTCCTCTTTCCTTTTAGTACAGGGAAGGTACCTTTCATATGGGTTATTTATTTTCCGCTTTCAGAGGGACATAGGGGGATCAGAGCGCCATTTTTGCACTGGCTGCTTTTTGCATAATTTTAATTCAAAATATCAATATGCCACTTTGGCATATTTTGGGGATCCAACACTAAGCTCCAATAACGCTGTACTAGTTTCTCTAAATAATTCTCAGAAAATCAACTCATGTATTCCCCTCAAAAATCCCATGAGGTAGCTACTATGATTATTCTCAAATTACAGATGAGAAACTGAGTCAGAGAAACAACAGGTAACCCGCCCAAGGTGAGGCCAGGATTCACAGCCTGGCCTGGAGACTATGTTCTGTGCCTCTCAGGTGGGAGGAACACTGGTCTGGGGATCAAATCACTTGCATTCAGGCCCAGATCTGCTCTTAATTCTCCATAGGATGCTGGATTTTATTACTCTGGGCCACTGTTGTCTTCTATTATGCAAATATTGCCTCTGTACATCTTTAACCATTTCTCATAGTCTGTATGTTAATTTACCTTAGGAAAATAATGGCATGAGAAAAAACGCCAAGTGTCCTAAAAATACTATTATATTTGAGAGTTACATTTTCACCTTCAAAGAGTCGGGATTACTTAATTTTGTAATCCAAAGCACCACTTATGTATCACGGATTTTGTGGTCTATGTCACTAGAAGCTAGTGCAATATTTTGTGACAATTTTCATCCTAGTTGCTCAACATAATGGAGTTAAAAAAAAAAAAAAAAAACAAACAAGTACCAGTCTGAATTAAGGTCTCATAAAATATTAACTGTGATCCTCCTTTGCCAACTATGGGACACCCATACAAACACTCCTCATTGTTTCAAGAGAGTAGTATCTCCTAGGAGGTCTCACTAACCATGGTTTTCTTCACGATGGCCATGCCATCTGACCTCGTATAGTTTGTACCTTGAACAAAGTGAATATACATAGATGCCTGAGGGTTCATTACTTTCTGGGCTATGACCCTATAACTGAACTACAGTGTGTAGTTCTAATTGGGTACTTAAACACATTATACTGCTATCATATATGGGTGTGCCAATTTTCTCTCCTAGAATTCAAATTTCACCTAAGCAGATGCCATGTTACTTCATAAGCTTAACATCTCAAATTGGTATTCATTTCAAATTTTAAATATTCATTTATTTTCATATAGTCATACCTTTTAACCAAGATTCTCCATGTGAAATGATTTAATTATTTATTTTAAGATACATAAAATATTCTTTCAATTACTTTCTTGGGCCTGATCACAACATTAAGAGTAACACGAGCCATCATTTCCCTAGAAATGTCCCTTCTTGTCAAAATTAGGAGCTTAGATTTAATAATATCTTTGTGAAAGTTATGCATCTATCACAGCCTTTTCATTTATTTAACCCCACTGGAGAAAACACATGTCCAGAAAATTGTTTTTTGCTAACAACTGATATATGTTTGTTATGTGGTCACAGCCCATGTTGTACTTAATAATTATTGTTTTCCTTTGATCTGCTGGAGACTCAGAGTCAAATATTTGATTCAGCAATGCAATTTTACAATCCGAACGCAATACACACGTATCATGATAACTTTTTCTCTGGTTTCCATTGTAGTCTTTGCTTTCTTTCCCTTCAGGTATTTTTATATGCTTATGCATTTTTTAGAAAAGACTTCATATCTGTTTTGGAATTCTGTTGGTTATATGCAAACATATGATTGCTAAATAAAAGTACAAATTTTAGTTTTGTTGTTATTTGTGTGACTGCGAAAACACAAGCCTATTTCTTTTATTGTCATGGAAGAGAGCTCTAAAACCATTTCATTCATATAGTAGTAATTCAATTTATACTTGTTAGTTCGAA
>PUFA01002246.1:0-29533 GCA_003508835.1 Eonycteris spelaea | reverse complement strand
AATGACTTTTTTGTCTTCTCTTTATTTTTCTTCTTATCTTAAGGTCTCCTGTGATGTTTATTAAGAAATGGTACCTCCAATCTCTGAATGTGACATTTAGTTTTTCATTCACGCATGCATTCAATGAATCTATTACTTATTTTATTGCTTATTTATTAAATTTAATGGGATGATATTGATTGATACAATTATATAGGTTTCAACTGTACAATTCAATAATACATTATCTATATGTTGCATTGTGTGCTCACCACTCAAAGTCAAATCTCCTTTCATCACCATATATTTGACTTCTTGTACCCTTATCTACCATTCCCTCTCTCCTTTTCCTCTGGTAATAACTAAATTGTTGTTTGTGTTTATGAGTTTTTTTTGTTTGTTTTGTTCATTAGTTGCTTTCAGTTTTATATCCCACATATGAATGAAACAATATCCCTCCCCAACCCTCCCAAAGAAGAGAGAATCTGCAGGATAAAACCCTTGCTATCTCCTCCCCTGGTGGGCTAGTGCTAAGATTCAGCACTCTCTTCTCTTTCTTCTTGATTCAAACTGCCCTTGGGTTACTTGCTTTTTTCCCCTTATGTTTCTGCACACTGCATGACACTCCCTTAATCATTAAGCCCTTAGGTCAGCATCGAACTGCCTTAGGAACAAAGACCCAGAGTGTTGATCACAGAAACAGTTTCTATCAAACTGAAGATACCATCTTGCAGCTCAACCCCCATGAAGGCAGAACAACCCTACGAGCACTCCCTTGAAACCAGACAGAAAGATGCCATGACTGACATCAGGACCTGATGCAATGATCAACTGCCCCCTACCCTAGGAATGTCTAATGAGAGAGCCACAGCCCCAACCCCCTTAGATACCATGATTAATGAGTTTTCTCCCATACAACCATCCAGATACCATTGGGGAGTCTGGTCTTTGATCACTGGCTCACCTGTGTCATCGGGTTAGGTGCCATTTCCTTAAATAAACCTCTACTTTCTTTGCTGCAAACTACTATCTGTGTCTCTTTTGGCTTTGATTATGCAGGCAAAGAAACACCTTGAGTTTTCCAACAGCACCAGGAAGGTAATGTGGGCCCTCACCATCCTCCCACAGAAGAGACAATCTGTAGGATACAACTCTTGCTGTCTCCTCCCCACCCCAACCCCCAAAAGAAAGATGTCCTGGTCTAAAAAATTTTATTTTTGTTAATAGCTCCCTTGACCCACCCTTCTGTCCATGATAGCCTTCCATTGTGTACAACCACTGGGAGTTCTCCTCTAATTGCTAGATGGGATGCTGCCCCATTTACAAATAAAGTCAATAAATCAATTAGATTTCTAAATTTCACTCAGTTGATTTTTGTTTTTTAACACTTTCCAAAGTAATCTACAGATGTAATGCAATTTCTATCAAAATTCCAATATCATTTTTCATAGAAATAGAACAGATAATTGTAAATTTAATATGGAACCATGAAACACCATGAATAGCCAAAGCAATCTTGAGAAAGCAGCGCAAACTGTAGGCATGAAGCTTTCTGATTTTGAACTATATTACACAGCCATCATAATCAAAACAGTATGGTGTGAAAGAAGAGGGGGCCACATACTCTACCTGATAAGTTCAGAGGAGACCCACATGGTGAGCCTTACAAACCCAGAGACCAAAGTTACCACCCAGGGCAGTCTGAATGTATCCAAAAGAGGGTCGTGGTGGGTAGTCACATCCAAGGCCTTTAACAAAGGTCAATCTTAAACTTTGAAATAAACTGTTGTCTTTGTGAATCTAAGATAATCTACCATGAAAACATCAGAGGCAGCTTCTTCTCAGACTCCTCGAAGAACCACTGCCAGCCACACATTATGAAACCTCACTATTATCTAAATAAGCACGTGTTTCAGGGGTTTCCCTGCTTTGCTTTCTCCCACTTTCCTAGTCTTCCACCAATGACTGTAAAACACCTCTTACATCTCCACCTTCCATTCTAACATATAAAATAAGCTGTAAAACTGCCATTCTCTAGAGCATTTTCTTACTCCATTGAGATTTTGCTCTTGAACTAGTGCATCAGTTCTGCTTAAATGAACTCCTATAAGACTTTTTCTTAGGCTGGACATTCTTTGGTCGAAAATGTTACTGGAACAAAAACAGACACATAGATCAATGGAACAGAATAGAGGGCCCAGAAATAAACCCACACATGTATGATCATTGATTTATGAGAAAGGAGCCAAGAATAGCCAGTGGGACAAGGACAGTCTCTCCAATAAATGGTGATGGGAAAACTGGACATACACATGTAAACACTAAATCCAGGTCACGATCATAAGGGTTCAGAACAAGTCAGCTGAAGATGTATATCTGGATTATTTTTGAGAACCTGTAGGCTCAAGAGAAACTTTTACCACTCTCCTAAAATATTTAAATGTGGGGATTTGCCCATAGTAAGAGTGATCATCAGAGATCACCTGTTGTGGCCTATGTATAGGACAAGGCAAACTTCTAACTACTCAACATCTGCTCTTCTTACTGTCCTGCAAACGACCTTATCCCCTCTGAAGCCTCAGGTTCCTCACCTCATTCTTAGCTCAGGAAGACAAATATAGCTCATTTTCTGTTTGTCTCTGAACATCTTCCATGTATCCATGCCAACCCCACTGGGAAATACATACTTGATAATCAATTTTCACCATTGATAATCAATTTTCACCAGTGACTATTGCAGGTATTCTGGGCACTGAGCTGAATGAGACAATAAAACCTGGAGACCAGCTAGAAAATATAATAGCATGCTACTAGTGTGACACCTAGCATTAAACTTCTGATTTATGAGACATCTCTTTCAAATACATTCATCTCAAAATATCACATCGTTACATGTAAGACATGGATATTAGATAAGCACAAAGTTCTGCATCACTTGGTTCATTATCATTCTCTCTCTCTCTCTCTCTCTCTCTCTCTCTCTCTCTCTCTCTCCCCCCCCACCCCCTCTCGATCTTCCATTTAGCCCTTGAACATGCTGGACCTATGATTAAGAAATGTTGCTTTTTCATAGTTTCGTAGTTTCATAAGGGCCAGCCCTACAACAACATAGAAACAGGCATGGGTACAAGCAGTAGGGGCCCAGGCCAGTGCCCCAGGCCATCCTCACCCATAACATCACTATCAACAGGCTGAGAATTACAGGGAGCAATGATGAAGTCTACATTATCAGGAAGAGCAGTTAAGGTACTGATGTAGGCAGGATGAGGGAGACAAAAGTGAAAACTGAGGTTTCAGGTTTTCCTGGATAGCCATTATATAAATGGGCTTAGTAGACAAGTGAAGATTTTTGCTACAGTAATACAACTTATGACTCTTCTATTTATAAAACAAGAACAAATTATTACAATGATGTATGTCTTTTGAGAAGAAATTTTTCTTTATGAATTCATGTTGGCCATAACACAAATTGAAATGTCCTAATATTTCTGATCAAGGTGAGAAAAACATTGTGAAGCTAGGAAAAAAGACAGGGGGAAAAGCCTTTCTGCATAACAGACAGAGCAGAAAACTTAATGAAGTGTTTCCTAAAATGGTACAGAGAAGCTGTTCTTCAACAATGGAAAATCCGGACATAAGTAAAAGAAACAAGTTCTACTATCACAGTCTGATAAAAAGAATCACGGTTTCTGGTTGTGAGGCTGGGAGCCATGAAATCAAGGGCACTCTTTCAGCCTCAAGATGATTGTCACTTTTATAGCTGCCATCCCAAAGAATCTTTTTAGGGCACTCTTTATGTCTTTGTTCCTGAGACTGTAGATGAAGGGGTTCAACATAGGTGTGACCACAGTGTACATCACTGACGCTACTGCACTTGCGTGTGAGCTGTGGGTAGCAGCAGAGCTGAGGTACACTCCTAGAATCGTACAGTAAAATGAAGAGATGACTGAGAGGTGAGACGCACAGGTAGAAAATTTTATACTTCCCCTGAGCTGAAGACATTCCACATATCGAGGAAACAATCTTATAGTAAGAGTAAAGGATACCAGCAAAAGGACCACCAGCCAGCAGGACAGCTGCAAAATACATCACCATGTTATTAAAAAGTGTCAGAACAAGCAAGTTGGACCATCTGATTGAGTTCACAGATAAAGTGGGGATTTCCAAGTCTGCACAGAAGGACAGCCTCAAGATCATTAAACTTTCTAACAAGGAATCCAGGACACTCATGATCCAGGACACCAGAAGCAGCAGTATACAGAGCCGGGGGTTCATGATGACCGTGTAGTGCAAGGGGTGACAGATGGCCACAAAGAGGTCATAGGCCATCAGAGTCAAGAGGAAGACATCGAACCCAGCAAAAAGTATGAGAAAATATATCTGCGTGATGCAGCCTGTATAGATTATGACTTTGCTCTGTGTCTGGATGTTCACCAGCATCTTTGGGATGGTGGTGTGTGGTGGAACAGATGTCTACCATGGACAGGTTGGAGAGGAAGAAGTACATGGGCGTGTGCAGGTAGGAGTCTGAGCTGATGGCCAGGATGATGAGTAGGTTTCAAACAAGGTTATCAGGTACATGGAGAGGAAAAGCCCAAATACTGCCGGTTCTTCTGAAAATCCCAGAAGAAGAAATTCTGAAAGTCGTGTATCATTCCCTGGTTCTATATGGTGGAGGTGATGACTACGAATGAAAAAAAAGTAACATGGTCAATTTCACAAGTAGGCACTAACCATGTTGAAATGGTAAAATGGAAACTTTGCAGTCAAATGTATATGTAATATATGGTTCTGTAGAGATCTGATCCCCTTTAAGAAATTTCCTGCGACATCTCTGATTAGAAGCCCTGTCCCACTCTTAGCATTTTGCCCAATAAGTCATACTTTTCTTGGTTTAATGAGAAATTCTTTCACTCATCTGAGTGATGTATGCTGATTTGACCATTTTCTGGTCAATAAGTGTAGGGTGCTGAGAAACAAAATTTTCCATAATCCAATAAGAAAGAATATAAGCAAATAAAAAATCGCATATCATGTCAGTCCGTGCTGGTGTGTTGAAGGATAAGAAAGTAGGTATTTAATAAAGTGAACGAGTGTTAATTTTATGAGAATTGAGGAAAATCTGCAAACAAGATGCCATATAATGGAGTGTTTCAGGAAGACACAGAGACACAGGAGGGATAGAAGGATTTCTGGAGAAGTAATCAAGGCTCAAAAGGAAGCCACATAGTGGGAAAAATGAACAAGAGGGAGAATGATATAGATGGTGTCAGAGAACATGGAGGAATGAGATGGCCTGTCGGCTACAGATAAAACTTCAAGACACAGAGAGTGCAGATGTCATTCCTCCCACTTTATTCATTTAGTTTCCAAAGGATCTTGTGTGTAGGAGTGATCCCTTCTTTATTTCCATCTGTTGGTTAACATTCTGTATTTTAAAGAACACATTTTGGAGTATATGAACTAGGTACCCCTGTCCTGAAAACAGCACATGCTCCACAAACACATATGCCCACACTCACAAGCACATACATATTCAAACTATGATCTCCTGGGGCCATGTGACTACTGGGCTCTACTCATCCAGAGCCACAATAATATAAAAACTACGACATAAGACAAGCTGTCAACTTCAGATCATCTTTCCCTTAAAAAAAATGGAAATAACAACTAAATTCTAGTTGGAAAGCCTCCAATGGTCATTGAAAATTGGGCCTCCATTTTGATATGATTATTTTATGTTCTGTATTTTTTAAAAAGCAGTTAAAAGGTGGAGAGATAAAATGATGGGGTTAGGGTGGGATCTAATAAGCTGGGGTGGTCCCTGAGACTGTGATGAGGAGGAAGCTTCTTTTGTACTGGAGACATTCTAACTGCAGTTAAATCCCTCTCATGTTTGGAGTAACCTATAAACTAGCAAATAACAATTTATTTGAAATAAAATAAAAATGACATCTTACTGGTGTCAAGACACCTTTTAAATTGAATAACAGGCTAGAAAATGTACAGAGAATAAACCACAATTTACAAAGATAATTATAATGTGCATGAAAATGGATTTTGTTTTAAAAGCTGAAATGGAAAGAGACGTTTGTAAATGACGTTAAGGGCGTAACTTTGAAAATCAGAAAACTGGGTTTTGTTCTGGGATGTAAATTGCCAAAGACCAAAAAATAAAATATATAAAAATAACTTTAAAAGGCAGTGGAGAAAGCAGTATTTACAGTTATAATTTCTACCTGTATAAACATAAATGGTATATCAACTATGCTTAGGAGAAAATGAGACGATTATTAGTTGAATGCAAAAGAATGACTTTCAGAAGATGAAAAATGTGACTGCTATTTGTAAAATCACATTGATCCACAAAAAGCAAAAAGGAAAAACAAATAGAAACAGCTGTGAAATAAGAAAGCATTACCTATAAAAGGAGATTATTACTACTAAGGATAGAATTGACCACACAAAATATATGTTTTCAAACATTCCATCTAGATACATCTATACATATATAAAACAATTCACTGTCAAACCATAAAAAGTTTTAGTGAAAAGAACTCCAGTTTTATTGAAAGGACAGTATCCAAAACCATCATAACACAAATCATGATAGCTTCAGGAAATTCCTATTTCCTTCTTCAACAATGAAGAGAACTGTGTAACTTTGATATAAAGCTTTGGACGCTACACTCTGGTTTCACGAGACATTAGCCTGGAAGATTTTAAAACAATCCACCCCAAGATGTGCCTCAGTGGTATGGGGATTATTTTGAGCTAAGAGTAATTTTGGCTTCAGGTTCAAGAGAGACTTCTGTCCCTGGACTTCTTGCCCATAATAAGAGATTATGAGAGGTAATTTCTTTTAGACTTACGTGTATGGCAGGACAAACTTTTATTTACTAAAAATCTGATTTTATCATTTTGTAATGACCCTTTGAAGGCCCCCAAATGCATTACCTGTCCCTAGTTCAGGATGTCTTGCATAACCATATTCCCTTTCTATTCTGAACTGTCCTGAATGTGGGTCTCAGACTTTTTCATATATGCAAGGTCCCACACATATGTTATGTATTAAATTTGGTTATTTTCTCTTGCTAATCTGTCTTATGTCTACTTGATTATTAGACCAGCCTGAAGTACACTGAAGGTAAAGGAAAGTTTATTCCTCCCCACATGCCAAATCAATCGGGAATGTCAGACTTATAACAGAAGTTAATATCTGTCATTTCATCCAACATTACAAAAGCTTTGTTAATTATGAGAGACATATTTATATATTTAAGCCATATAATTTGAGATCTGCACCATATAGGCTTTGTCAAATTTTAATTTTATAAAAATCCATTCTATGAGGTGGTACTATTCTGATCTCCACTCCATATCGAAGAATACAGTGATATTCCTGAAGTTATAATCAGAGTAAGGAATAGGTGTTGATTGGATTCTGTCAGGACGCTTCAGTTTTCAAACTCAGGGCCAGTGGTTCCCAGCCAGAGATAATGTTGCCCCTGAACTATTTGGCAATGTCTAGGAAGGCTGCTAAACATGCACAATCCTCAACTCAAAGAATTACACCATATTGAGAAGGTGAGAAAACCTAGTCTGGACCAGCACTTATCCAACTTCAGTGTGCATATAAATCACCCAGAATTCTAGTTCAAGTACAGATACTGATTCAGCAAGGACTGTTGGGACCAGGGACTCTGCATTTCTCATAAGCTCCAGGAAGATGCTGATGCTGCAGTTCCTGTCTGAGGTCAAGTCTGTCCATAGGAAGCTCTCTGTGGTCTTGTCATGAAATAAGGGGCAAGTAATTAGGTCTTCACCAAAAATTTTGTTTGAAAGAAAAAAATATTTAGTCATGTGTCACTTAGTGACAAGAAAATTTCTGTTGTTATCATACGAATATCATGAAGTGCACTAAAGATACCTAGATGTGTATAGCTTATGCACGCCCAGTCTATACAGTATGTATTGCTCTGTAGAGAAGGAAAAATAAATTGTCCCTACCCTTCTGAGTTCTTGGCTGACATATCCCAGTAATAAAGACACTTTAATAGGATGAGAAATATTTCATAACATAGATACCTTTTATATACATGGGAGAGACCCAGGATAATTGAGGAACTCTGAAATGGTCTAAACTACCACCTTAACTATCATCTTTAGATGAAGCAGAAGAAAATATTGGAGGCGGGGGACCCCGTTTTGGAAGGTCACTAGGAAAAGCATAGTAAACAAGATAAGGTTGTTATGCAGATTTAAGTCATTGCCTTTTGCATCAATATGAGTATTTAAAGATAAGATCACACACACACACACACACACACACACACACACACACACACACATCCTAGTACAGCAAATGATGCATCCCTAGAAACAGATTTTTCTTACAATTGTACAAGTTCTTTGCAAAGGGAAACTTGTACTTGGTTTTCAGCATGTGTGCTCCTTCTTAAAAATAACCAGATAATACAATCAAGTACCAAAGAGACATATTTTGGGGAGAAAAATTTTTCTTCTATAGCTCCTAGGCTACAAACCTATTCAGCATGTTATGTATTGAATACTGTATGCAAATGTATCACAATGGTAAGAATTTGTGTAATGCATTGCACAACAATGTTACCATGATAATGATGTCACTAGGTGATAAGAATTTTTCAGCAAAATCATAATATCATGGGATTACCATGTATATGTAGTCCCTCATAGACCAAAATGTCATTATGCAATGCATTACTATTTACTCATTCAAGAGGCTAGGATAAATTCTGATTATTTTTTATTTTATTTTATACAAGGGCCCTTGAGGGACATCAAATAATATAGTTCTGAAAACAACTTTGTAATAGGCAGAATATGAGGCTCCAAAAATGGCTACATCCTACCCCTGGAAAATTTGAACATGTTAATTTTTATAGTAAGGGAGAATTAAGGCAGCCCTTGGGATAAGTTTGCTAATCAGCTGACTTTAGAAAAGAAGATTGACTGTGATTATGCAGGTGGAACTATTGGTCCTTGATTGTGGAAGAGGAAGGAAGAATAGGTGGAATCAGAGAAAGTTTGGAAGATGCCGCACAGGTGGACATTGAAGATGGAGAAAGGGCCAAGATCCAAGGAATGCTCATAGCCATGAGAAACTGGAGAAGAATAAGAAAGAGATTCTCTCCTGGAGCCTCTGGAAAGAACCAGCCTACAGACATCTTGATTTTCAAACCACTGAGACTCACTTAAGGTTTCTGACCTCCCAAATAATAAAACATAAATTTCCTTCATTTATAACCTACTGGCTTAGCAAGATAGGTCTTTAATACATTTATCTAATAGAAGTTTTTTTAAGGAAATGAAACGTTAGTCTCTTAATTTATTCTCTTACTTCCCTTGCTATGGGTATAAGGTTGAAATCCCATTAAGTAGAAGAAAAAATTAAAGTCATTTTGGGGATTCTGTTCCATTAGCTAATTTAATGAAATCTTCACTGCATAAAAATAAAAGTGGTTCTGACTTTGAGGCCTTCATGCATTAAGATAGGAGATGTAATTTATTACTAAAATTAAGGTCAACCATTCCACTTCAACTTTTTGTATCTAAATTTCTATAGTCTTTTTTTTCATGTTAATTTAACCTTTCATTCTTTTGGGGGAGTTACTGAAATATAATAGACAATTAGTTGCTTGTATTTACATTGTGCAATTCAATGAGTTTTTTCAATTATAGTTAGCATACAATAATATATTAGGTTCAGTTGTACAGCATAGTATTAGAGAACTATATAACCACAAAGTGATCACCCAGATAAGTCTAGTACCCTTCTTTATTACAACATTCTTAACTATTTCCCTTATGCTCCACTTCATATCTCCATGTCTATTTTGTAACTATCTATTTGTACTTCTTAATCCCTTTGCCCTTTTTCTCCATCCCTCAACCCCTCTCCCATCTAGTAGCCCTCAAAATATTCTCTGTATCTATTAATTTATTTCCATTTTTGTCATTGTTGCTTATTTGTTCTTTAGATTCCATGTGTACATGAAGTCATGCAATATTTGTCTTTATGTATCTGACTTATTTCATTCAGTACAATACTCTCTAGGTCAATCAAGGCAATATCTTTTTTCATCCCCTTCCTTTTAGTCGTGTATGTCTTTTAATCTGAAGTGAGTCTCTGTGGGCAACATATTTAGGGGTCTTGTTTTCTCATCCATTCAGCCACTCTGTCTTTTGGTTGGAGCACTTAAGTCTTTCTATTTGAGGTATTGTTGATAGGAATGTAGTTATTACCATTCTTTGTTCATGTATTTGATACATGGTTTTTTCTTCTTCAAGAAGTCCCTCCAACATTTCCTGTAATACTGGCTCGGTGTTGAACTCCTTTAGCTTCTTTTTGTCTGAGAAGTTATTTATCTGTCCTTTGACTCTAAATGATAGCTTTAATGGATAAAAGTATTCTGGGTGTAGATCCTGGACTTTCATCATGTTGAATATTTTGTGCCAAGCCTTTTGTCCTGCATAGATTCTTTTAAGAAATCAACTGCCAGTCTTATGTGTGCTCCCTTGTAGTAACTAACTGCTTTGTTCTTGCTGTTTTTAAGATTCTTTTTGGTATTTAACCTTTGGAATTTTAATTATGATTAAATTCAAGTGGCCAATACACTGCAAAAGTCCATTTGTGGACACGACCCCTTTAAGAGCCAAGCCTCTGTCCCATAGCCACGAGATGGGGCAGCCTGGCGTCTTCACCCCCTCCTACTTCTACCATTGCAGGTTGATTAATCATTTCTCTCTGTAGTTATAGTGCTTCTGTTCATCTAGATTCCAGGTGACTTCGCTTGCAGTTTGCTTTGTGTTTGCATCCCAACTTTGACATGGTCACAGGAGGATAAACAAAGCCTCTATCATCTATGCCATTTTTTCCACCAACTTAACCTTTCATTTTTTAATGTCTATTTTCTCCAATTTTTTTCAGATTTTCTTGTAAAATTAAAGGTGAGAATATTAATGAGTCTGTGTTGTGCATGTTTATCTGAAAGAAAATTGTATAAAAATGCACATATATGTATATGTACATACACTCCATTTGTAACACAGAACCAGCTCAAAATGGTCTTATCTTGTTTAACAAGATACTGAGTTGCTTTTTAGAAAACATCCCAAAACTGCAAGTCATGCATCCAAAGCTTGTGCAGAGGAGAGAACTTGAGCTCCAGCTGCAGGCAAAACCAAAGACTCCCCTGCCCCTTCACTCCCACACAACCAAAGGACAGGGACATTACTGGAATCTGAACACTGAAACCCTTCAGAAATACAGGGTCAGTTTTCTGGTAGATCCAGCATTGACAGTCTTTTACCATAAATGTCCAAGGCCTAAGATCCTCCAGTTAAAATTTGCCCCACCAGCATTTCCACATACATTATCACTAGCACCTTAAAAACCCTTAACCTAGACCAGCGAGCAAGATGTATTAGAGGCATGATTACGTCTTCCATTTTTTAGATTGGTCCCTTCTCGGTCAATAAATCTTTCCTTACTCCAAATGACACCTTTTTAAAGCACACAAACTTTGGCAAGACAGTCAGAGGTGGTGCCTATGACAGTCCAACCTTGGCTGAGGTTCCCTTTTGTGAGTCTCAAGCAGCTGCCAAGATCATTTTGCTTGGAGATTCAGGAGGGAATTTTTCTGGCAGGTGGTGGCTGCCCTTGGCACATAACTCATTTGGAATAAGGAAATGTCTTTGGACTTTGGTCTACTGTCGTTTTGTGTCAGGGTAAGTGCTTCATTTCTGGAGTAAGTTGTGCCTGTGAGCAGCCAGAAATCCTTTTATCTGGGCTTTCTCTCCCTCAGGACAAGACTTCTGTGGTTTTTCTCCCTTGGGACAATGCCACTTGCATTTTGAATTTAGTTGGAGGCCTCCATTTGAAAGTAAGATCGGATTGTTGGGCTCTATCCATTTAGTTTTTTGTTTTTGTTTTGTTTGATTTGGGTAGACTGTGTTAAGTGCATTTGTTGCATCTATATTTCTGTGTCTTTGTGAGCTGACAGGCTCTCTTTAGAGGTGGTAAGTCACCCGATGTGTAACCAGGAATCCCTTTCTTCCATTTGGACTTTCCCCTTGGAACAAGCCAATTGTTTTGCATGTGTTTAGGGCATCGTGTTGGAAAGGGGGTAGTTGTAAGACTTTTTACCTGATGTGTGAATCAGTTTCTAGGTGTTTTTCTGTATTCACTTTCTGTTTGTTTGTACTCGAAAAAACAGCCCTTGGGTTTGTATTGGCCACTTGAATTTAAATTTGTAACTTGTCTGGTTTGTCAGAGTTTGGTTAAGAGAGTACTCAATTCATTGTCACGTTTGTGTGTTGTTTGTCAGTCTTTTTAACTGTACTTTGTTTATTGGTTTAGAAGTAAAAGGTAAATGGCATCTAAACCTTTTTCTTCTCCTCCCCATCTTCTCTTCTGCAGACATGGGTAGCCACTGTCTTGAGCTCAGGCTCCCCCAATGCCATTATCATCATCTAGGAAATCTGCACTTTAAATTCAGTTAACCCATAGCTGCTCTTTTTACTTTCTGAGAATTTCAACTTGATTGTGCATGCTTGCTTTCTCATTTACTGTCCTTTGTGTTTGTCGACAAGTCCACCTTAAGTGGCACACTTTAAAAATGGAATCTCAGGCTTCCTAGAGACAATGGAATGCATTCTATGATTAATTATTAATTAACTTCAAAAAGGCTTTCCAGAAATTCTTTCAGCATGCAAAGCTTTGTTCACCTGAGAAAAGTCTTAACTTAGTTCAAAGGCCAGAAATTAAATTTGGATCCCATTTTACCTCTAAGTTTTGGCCTGTACCTGGGACACAAAAGCTAACATTTTTAATGGAAGCTATGAAATCTCTGTTTATGTTTATCAGTATGTTTATGCATGTCTATGTATGTATGTTCTAGACAGAGCAAATTTCTATTGCTGAATAATATTGCTAATTTGTAATATAAAATTGGCTTAAACAAACAAGCTGTTATATGAGAATTATGAAACAAAAATATAACACACTAACCCAAATGCTTTTCAGAATCAATGATCTTGTAAAGCATTTGCTATTAAAGCAGTTTTTAGTTTTCTTTGTTTAAATATGCATATCATTTGAATTTTCATTATTAAATAATACTTGATTCTACCTGGGTTTATTGGTTTATAAATTAGATATCTAAGTAGAGATTCCTGTTATCTCTGTTGCAAATTTTGACAGCAAAAAAACAACTTGGCATGATAAAATTTTCATAAGTAATCTAAAATTAATTGTTAAGAGCAAGTAAATTAAATAAATGTAAGTAAAGAGTTTCTTTAGGTTAACTCTTTAGAAATACTTATATTGTATAAGTATACATATAATAGTTTTCTAAATCTTTGTGAGATTCTGGGAAACATGGCATTGTGAGAGACATCCTTGGTTCTCTCCACTTGAAACAACAATAAGCTGAACATCTAAAGTGAACAAAAAACACTCAAACTGCACACCAGCACATCTGACTGTGAGATCTGCGCATAAGCACTACCACAGGTCAGAATCCCGAGTGTGAGGTGGTGCACTGGGAGAAATAAAGAAGCTGCCTCTTGCAGCCTCCAGAGCCCTGCAGAGAGGAGGAGAAAAGAAGGGCAGCGACTTCCTTGAACAGCCCTCCTAGAAGTGCCCTGATTTGCACACAGCCAGAGGCAGGGCCGGTCATCAGGGCAGAAAGCAGAGAAGTTCGGGAATGCAGGGAAAAACAGTTGATTTTTACTGGCCTAGAGTCAGGGGAATCTGAGCAAACTCTACCAAAACTGTTGCTGACATTGACAGGACTGAACCTGACAGTAGCGAGTGTGATTAAATATCTTCAAGAAAATAAAAGACATTATTTAGGCTTTATATAAAACAGTGATCCAAGAGGCTCAGAAGCCACCTACTGGAAACCAAAAGAAAAGTGCCTTCTTTGCAGCAGAGAGATCTTTATATAATAAATCTTTCTGGAAAAACAGCAGAATACATTTCCATTGATGTCCAGGTGGAGAAATAGTTCATTAAACACCATGAACAACCAAGGTGACAAGGCATCTCATAAAGAAAGAGAAACATCTCCAGAAAATAAGCTTACAGACATAGAAATATAGACTTAAATGACAGAGACTTCAGGATGGCACTCTGAAAAATATCAGCGAGTTATGAAATGAGTCATATCAACAATTTCAGGAATTGAAATCACAACAAGATGAGCAGAGCAAGGAGATTGAAACCCTCAAGAAGAACAGAATATATCTTCTGGAGATAAAAGCACTCTGCAAGAGTTGAAAAATGAAATAGCAAGTATGGGAAATAGAGCTGAACAAATGGAGGAAAGGATCAGTGATATGGAAAACAGAAATCTAGAAATAAATCAGAAGGAAGAAGAGAGACACTGAAGAAACACAAACTCCATTCAGAATATGGGCCGAGTACCTGAACAGACACTTCTCCCTGGAGGACATACAAATGGCCAACAAATATTTAAAAATATTCTCAACATCATTAGTTATTATGGAAATGCAAATCAAAACCACAATGAGATACCATCTCACGCCTGTTAGAATAGCTATAATAACAGGAGAAGTAATAACTAATGTTGGAGAGGATGGAGAAAAAAAACCCTCATACATTGCTGGTGGGACTGCAAATTAGTACAGCTGCTATGAAAAGCAATATGGAGGTTCCTCAAAAACCTGAGAATTGATCTACTACATAATCCAGCAATCCGTCTACTGGGTATTTACCCCAAAGACTTGAAAACCCATATCCAAAAAGATATTTGTACATTGATGTTTATAACAGCATTATTCCTGGTAGCCAGGACATGGAAGCAACTGAAGTGTCCTACAATAGATAATTGGCTAAAGAAGCTGTGGTACATATATACAATGGAATATTACTCAGCCATAAGAAGAGATGAAACACTGACATTTGCGAAAACCTGGATGGACTTTGAGACCATCATGCTAAGCGAAATAAGCCAGACAGAAGAATTGAAAATCACATGATATCACTTATATGTGGGATATAAACCTAAAAGTGACAAATGGACAGGACAAATAAACAGGGCTCATGGTATGTACAATAAACTAGTGGTTTCCAAGAGGATAAAGAGAGGGAGGAGGTTCATGAGGTAAAGTGGATCAAATATGTGGTGACAAAATGAAATTTAATTATGGGTTGTGAATACACAGTGTAAACATATATATGCTTACTGTTAAAGTATACAGTTGAAACTTATTGGATTTCATTAACCAATGTCACCCGAAAATAAATTAATTATTTAATTAAACAATAAATACCAAAAAATAATATGTCACAGATTATAATGTGGCTGAAAAATTCCAGTCACCTAAGTCTTCTTAGTCATGGTAACATCAGAACATGAAGCATTACTAAACAAATAGTCATCGTGATACGATTTCCTGCAGTGTACAGTATAATAACAGGTTATATAAATCTGTAATCTAGGAAGTATAAGGCAACAGAATTTGTCACCCCAAAATATGTCAGTTTGCCATAAGGATTATTTTACACTGGTTAATTTTAAGAAACAGCAGATATGGGAGAAGCTCTGAAATCCAAGTATAAGTTACACTTTCTAAGGAACATTTGCATAGTAAAGAAAATCTCCAATTGTAAGGGTCTCCCTGGCTGTACCAAGAAAAGGGGTGGTCTTTTCTCTAGAAACTCATCAATGAAGAAGACAATGCCTTATGTCTGCATAACAACCTTACCTACTGGGCTTTCTCTGATAACCTCCCATAACTGACTACACTCAACCCCAGCAATTTTTTCTACCTTCAGCTAAAGACAGTAGTTAACACGTAGCTCAGGCCACTATGGGGAGTTACCCAACTTTCCTGGATCTCCCCATGTACACAGAAGAAATACATGTTATTAAACTTTCTTGGTTTTCTTCTATTAAACTGTCCTTGGTTACATGGAGGTGTCAGAAAAGAACCCAGAAGGGTAGAAATATTTTTTTTTCTTCCCTACAGAGCAATAGACTATACCATATAGCTAGGTGTGTGGTAGGCTAACCATCTAGGTTTGTGTAAGTGCACTCTATGCTACCTAACCTACCAAGCATTTCTCAGAATTTATCCCCTTTGTTTGATGGTGCATGACTACACATTTCATCCAAAATTTAATGCAAATGGTATTTTCAGTGCAGATGATGTACAATCTACAGCACTAGCATCTTCCTGGGGCTTGTGAGAAATGCAGAGTCCCTGGGCCCAACAAGTCCTGCTGAATTAGTATTTACACTTGAACTATAATCCTGCATGACTCATATGCACACTATATTTGGAGGAGTGCTGGTCCCGACTAGCACATCTCACCTTCAAAATTTGACATGATTATTTGTGATGGTGTTGTAGGATTTTAGAGCCTCCCTTCAGACATTGCCTAATAGCCCAGGGGTAACATCATCTCTGGCAGGAAACCACTAGGCTCAGACATTAAAACTGAAAGCATCCTGACAGATTCCAATCAGCATCTCTTCCTTACTGTGATTATAACTTCAGGTAGATCACTAAACTTTTTCAAGCCCATTTCTGCAATGTGAGATAGAGTTCATAATAGAACAACCCACAGGATGGACCTTTATAAAATTGAAATTTGACAAACCTGAAGGTAAAAGCTCAAATAATATGGCATAAAATTATGTAAATATGTCTCTATATTATCAAATCTTTTATAATGTGAGACTAAAGACAGCTCTTAACTTCTGATATAAGTATAGTATTCTTATTAATTTGGTAAGTGTCACTAAGCCAAGGTGTATAGTGTCCAATGTTTACAGAAAGCCACAGAGTTTCCCTATTGACAAAGAGGGATATGGCAATTTTCTGCACCTATTAATGGTTGTGTTCCACCATGTGCCAATTCTTTGAAGCCTGGGACCTAACCAACATTATCCTCAGTCTAGATTTTTGAGAGAACTTTAATGCAGGGTTGGGATAGGATCAGGGAGGTGAGATCTATTGCAAGTAGGAGAATCATGGAGAAGAAGTTTGAAAACAGGATAAACTTGACTTCTCACCTCAACTCTTGGGAACAGAGAATCAACAGGAAAATTTTCCAGGCCGTCCAGACCAGTGTCCCACAGGAAAATTGGGGCTCAGAGGTGGAGTAACATTGGAAACAGTGCCTAATGAGCAGATAAATGAAGCAGAAATGATCACTTCTCTGTGTACAAGGCTGGGCTTTACAAGATGTATTTGTTATTTTGGATTCCTAACTCCAAGTGGGATCAATGCTTTACATGTTCTGTGGCTTTTTCTGGGGACAGAGCTTCGGTCTGCATCATCAACCATCCAGAGAGGCATTCATACTTCCACACAGAGGCCTCCCTTTCAGAGACCCATTCAGATGAGTCTAATAACCCAGCAGGTATTACAGGGAAGAGTCAGAGAGGCTGGAACCTGAATACTTTTACCTGAGTCCTGAGAGCCTAACCAGCCTCGTCCAGAGCCCAGAGATGGCGATGTTTGTTCACTAGGTAGACTAATTAATTTGTTTAATATGTTAAAGTGGAGTTTTTTCTAACAACTTTGCTGTTTGGATTGAATTCCATCATATAGAGAGATGTGTTTGTTGGAAAGTATGAAAATTATCATTTTTTGTTCAATTCTAACAGTCTGTCATATTGTGTCCTCTCTCATCATTTTTACATGTAAAAACTTATATCCTCATGCATCATTTGAACAGCATTCTTTTTCATTCATTAATCATCACATCTATCCTTTCCTAAGGATATCTGAATCTATTTATGTCTATATAGGTAGAAATTATAACAGTAGATACTACTTCCTCACAGCTTTTCAAAAGTATATTTTTATATTTTTCTATGCATGTCTTTGCCAATTCTCTGGAATTAGAGATCCATATCAATGTGATTAAATTATTGGGTTTTTAAATATTTTCTTGTATAATTAGTCTTACATAAATCAATTTGACTTAATACAGTTATTAAAACTACTGTTTTAACTTGGCCATATTTCCCCATTCTCAATATTTGTTCTGTTTTAATGCACATATTATGAAACCACATAGACAAAATAAGTGAGGTCCTTACTCATTGAATCTCATATTACAAAGGAGAAGGCCCAGTACAGTCAAATGAGTGCAATATGACATCATTTCCTCAGGGACAAATGTAAAAAGAAAGGGCACCAATAGTTCTTTAAGCATAAGCAGGATTTTATAGAATATATCTGGGGAGGCCTTTTTCATATTAGATAAGAAAGAGAGCCAGGACTAGTTTACCCATCATATTTGTTACAAAGAGGTCAAAACTCAAGGTTCAAAAATAACAAAGGAAAGAATTCCACAAAGAAAAGAGAGAGAATGGCCAGGCTCATCTACCACTGTGCCATATAAAAACAAGGTGGTCAAATAAGTGCAGAATAACAATTGGATCAGGGCTGAGGTGGACACAGTGATGAGGCCAGTGGGGGCAGTAAAGGTCCGGTCAGTGTGAGGTCCCTTGTGTCTGAGGGAACTGCAGCGCCCATGCCGGCTGCCTCTTGTCTCTGCACCGGACTCTCTGTGGGCTTTTCATTCTTGGCACTTTTCTCTCATTGCAAGAAGTGGTCTTTTAAAACTATTCTTATATTTATTGCAGTGGATTCAGAAGGTTTTTATTTTCTCCCAAAATAAGACATTGTTTTTATGTTGTGATCCAGCATGCCTGCACACAAACACAGCAATGTGCACACACACACACACACACACACACACACACCATGCACACACACCATGCACACACACACATACATGGGATTGACAAAGAGAACCATGATACTATTAAGTATGTACTCTGTATATGGTGCACTCTCATATTTTCTCTTATGACTTCTTGAATCTATTCTAGTTAATTCTTGCAAATCATAATCTGCCTCCCTACTGCGTCCTGATATAGAATATGGAAAACATTCCTCTGGCATGCTCTCAACAGCTACACCAGTGTTGCTCCTTCTATTCCTTCTCTCATCATCAACAATTTCTGTGAGAATGTTCTCTATCTCCATGGAATGGTTATTTATTCAGCTACTGTTCACACCTCAGCTAAGTCTGGTGGGAGGGTGTTGATTTTTTAACATGCTACATGCCTCACTGCACTGCTGTGTAGCAGAGAGAAAAGACAAAGACAGAGAAATAAATAAAAATTATGGTATGGGCATCCTAGTATATAATAACTTGATGAGAAAGTATATTTTTACTGTGCTAATGTTCAGAAGAAGAAAGGGCTCATGAAGGAGAGGATGCAGGCAATCTGAAAGAGGACTTGGTGTTTGGGATGGAGAGGGTTTGAAAAATTCCAAAACGTCTGTGCGGAGACCAAGCAGAGGGAAGCATTAGCGTAAAGGCTCTGAGCTTTGTAGCTGTGGTGCCAGGAGAAGCTGCGAGTCAAGTTCAACGTTTGGGAGATTAGTGTGAGCACGGTCAGGGCTCATGTGGGTGAAAGGGTGAAAAGGTCACAAGACATGAGCTTTGTGTTTGAAACTACAAAATGTGACTTCCCTCTTCATTGAGAAATCACTGGGATGGAGTTTAATTAGGGAGTCTTAAGAACAGTTTTCAATAAAAGAGATCTTCATGGGTCAATGTGATTTCTGTCTAGAGGGTTTCCAGCACTTAGAAGGTGGATAGGTGACAATAAAATATGGCTATGAAATTGGGGTCTAGAGGTGGAGAATAATGGAGACAGTGGGTGCAGAAAAAAATAATCTGTCTCATCTCATCACAGTGGTAATCATTTACCAACAGGAAATAAAATCTGACATCATTCTAAATTGATACTACAGTCTACACTATTTGGTTGAGGATATTAGCATTGAGAATTTTCAGCTGTCTCTCATTCAAAGAACTAAAAGGTGGTAGATCTTAGTATCAAAACCGAGGTTTTGAATTTCCAAGGCTTTGCACTTAAAGTTATTTACTAAAGTCTCATTTCAGCTTTAAAAACCTCTGCTTTTTTTCTGTACATAGTATATTTCCTCTTGTAAATTGTAGGTTTATTATTTGCAAATTTTTTAGTAAGGTGTTTGATCTGTGAGATATATTGATACATAAAGAAATTTCTGTTTTCTGTTTTGAATAAATCGTTACTTGCTACCCTATTGATAATTCTGAGCATAAGGCAACACAACTGCGGTTGGCATGTTACCAACTAAGGATGCTTTGTCCTCATCACACTCTCTCAGGAACCAGCAGAGATTATTACATCTATCTCTGTCTCTGACCCTGTCTCTGTCTCTGTCTCTCTGTCACTCTCTTTCTTTATCTTTCATTATTTACTCTCTTCTTATTTAACTAATTTTAACATAAGGGCAAAAAATAGTTAAATGAAAATGGAACCTCAGTTTTACATGTTGATTTTGGGGGCTTATCAATGGACTCATGGAGCTTTGGAACTGTAGGGTGATAACCTGATATTATCTTGCCTTATATTATTTCTTTCCTCTATTGTGTCTGGGAGTGAGTACAAGCTAGTATTAACATTACCCCAGGAGAACACAGTGTGTGTGTCTGTGGGTGTGAGTGTGTGTTTTGTGTAGCTGAGCATTTCTCCACTGTTGGGGCAGGGATATCTAGCTCATATACTCTGAAATGTGTTCTTTAAAATACAGATCCAGAATGTCAATCAAGAGGGATGCTTCTCACAGGATCCCTTGCAAAGAAAATAAAGTTTAAGGAACAATATGTAATTGAGTAATCCCTGGATCTTGAAGTTTCATCTGTAACAGGTAGGACATGTCATTCCTCCACAGTCTCTGACAGCATCTTTATCATCTCCCTCTTTATCATTCCACTTACCACATGACTTCCTTTCGAGCATGATTATTGCGGCAACTGCCAAACCCAGGATCTCTGCACTGGCTTTTTCCCATGCAGGCTACACACTTCTCCCAAATCAACTTTTGTTGTTCCTGTGTCTTCCTTAAGGTTCTGTTCAAATAATACCTTGTTTTCAAGTCTTTCTCATTCCATTAAAAATAATACATCTATGCTCATACACCATTTTTTTTTTATTTAAAGCACATGCATCATCTAAAATCTTGTATAATTTTTCACTTCCTTATATTCCTTCTCCTTCTTTGGATGATAGGGACTCCTGTTTTTCAGCACCCTGTACTTCTTGTCTAGAAAATTGACAGGATTCAGCATTTATTACTCAGTGTATAAAAGAATTTCTCATTCAAGCGATATAAAAATGATTTATTTGGCAAATGCTAAGAGAACAGCAGGAATTTGTAATTAGAGATGTCACATGACCTTACTTAAAGGTGATCAAATCTCTACAAAACCATATATATGTCATATACACAATTTAGGGTTAAAATATAAATTGTAGCATTTCACATGTTAGTAATACTCATGTGTAAAAATTAATCATTTTTTAAATTTGTTTTTAGTCATCACTACCACACATGGACCAAGGAATGGTACACAATTTTCAGAATTTCTTCTTTTGGGATTTTCAGATGAACCAGAAAGGCAGCCTCTCATATTTGGGCTCTTCCTCTCATGTACCTGATCACCTTGTTTGGAAACCTGCTCATCATCCTGGCCATCGGTTCAGACTCCCATCTCCACACACCTATGTACTTCTTCCTCTCCAACCTGTCCTTGGCGGATATCTGTTTCACCTCTACCACCATCCCAAAGATGCTGGTGAACATCCAAACACAGAGCCAAGTCATAACCTATAAAGGCTGCATCACACAGATGTGCTTTTTTGTGCTCTTTGGGGCATTGGATAACTTCCTGCTGAGTGTGATGGCCTATGACCGCTTTGTGGCCATCTGTGCCCCCTGCACTACACAGTCATCATGAACTCCCAGCTCTGTGGACTGCTGCTTCTGGTGTCCTGGATCATGAGTGCCCTGGATTCTTTGTTACAAACCTTGATGGTGTTGCGGCTATCTTTCTGTGCAGTCTTGAAAATCCCCCATTTTTCTGTGAACTCAATCAGATGGTCCAACTTGCCTGTTCTGACACCTTTCTCAATAACCTGGTGATATATTTTTCTGCAGTGCTGCTGGGTGGTGTTCCTTTTGCTGGTATCCTGTACTCTTACTCTAAGGTTGTTTCTTGCATACATGGAATCCCATCAGCTCAAGGGAAGTTTAAAGCATTTTCTACCTGTGTGTCTCACCTCTCTATGTCTTCATATTTTATTGTACAAGTCTAGGAGTGTACCTCAGCTCTGCTGCTATCACAGCTCACATCCAAGTGCAGTATCCTCTGTGATGTACACCGGGGTCATACCCATGCTGAACCCCTTTATCTACAGTCTCAGGAACAAAGATATAAAGGGAGCTTTGAAAAGATTCTGTGGGATGGCAGCTATAAAAGAGACAACTGTTCTGGGGCAGAAGAACTTTCCATGTTTGGAGGGCTAAAAGCCTTGGAACCAGAAAACTGTGGAAATAGATTATGCCTTCTTTACTAATTTGCTGGAATTTCCATTTAGTTTTTCACCTTCTCTATACAATGTAAGTAATTGTTTATCATTCTTTCTGCTCTAATATATAGATATTTTCTCTTTGACCATTTTCCCAGTCTCACAAAAGTTTCCACAGTTAAACCTAAAATTGGAAAATCCCATTTTTTATTTGAAGACATATCAATCTCAAAAATAATTCCTTTGCCCTGTGCCTCTTTGGTGTTGGAAGGTGGCTTCGGTTCACTGTCTCATCTATCTCCTCTTTGCTCTGAGACCTTTCGGTGTCTGGACGACTCCCATGATGGATGCTGGCTCCTGAACAGACACACAACCACACTGAGGAAGCGGTGGCAGAGGCAGCAGAGGTGCACTCTGGGACTGCTACTGCCAAGCACTGGTTTTTTTTGTTTTGTTTTTGTTTTTGTTTTTGTTTTTGTTTTTGTTTTTTTTTGTTTTGAAAGGGCAAAGTCAGCCCCAATTCCCAGAATACGTATCATCCCAAATATGAATCAGGCTTTATTGAAGAAGTGACAGATTATTCAGCTTTTTTGGTGGTGGTGGCAGCCAGGTAAAAAATAACACATTTTGGAGAGCTCTGGTGCAATTTGAACCTTAGAATGATTATACAAGATTTTAGGCAATTTCTAAGTAGCAATTTACTTCATCAAGATAATGGAGCCAATGAGAGAGGTCACCAAACTCACAGTGACTCTGGGGACCAAGTCGGTCTTCCAGGTTGCCAATGATTGGGAGATATAGATCTCATAGTAGTACTCATCCGGTAGATCTCCAGCTATTGAAACAATAATACAACAATTCTTTACTGGAGTCTTTGCAAATTCTGCAGTTTCTGGATCCCCACACCCTTTTGCCTGGAGGAATGCTGCACTCCAACCTTGGATTCTATGCCTGGGAGTTCACACAGGGCTTGATGCCAGCATAACCCAACTTTTAAGACAACTGAAGAACACGAGGCCTCCACAAGCTGACAAGGGAAAGATCACATCTCTTCCAACAGTGACATTAACTCAGGAGCAAGTTGATATGTGTTTAGATTGTTCAGTATGCAAAGAAGTTTACACAGTTGAAGAGGAAGTCAGCAGTTACCGTGAAGACACTTCTTTCAGAGCAGTTGTATTGTGCTGTGGTTAGAACTGCATGATACATGTTCTGTACACAGGAAGAGCTTAAATGGCGAGCATGCAACTTGGCAAACCCAGAGTTCTGAGACCTCTGCAAGCAACAGAGTTTGCAATGAAACACAATTACAGGACTGATGGATTTTCTGAAGCTAAAGACTATGTCTGAGTCAGGGCTGTGATACCCTCTTACCACAGCTGTAAATTGCATCAAAATAAAAAAAAAAAGTAGGTGGATTTAGGAAATATATAAGAAACTCCAACCCATAATATTGTGCACTGAGTGTTTTTCTTCTCTAAATTTAAAGTTAACATCTGTAGATGAAATTACATCTACACACAAAATGCCTCTGATTCCTGAATTCGGAGTGATAATTTTATAACTTTGAAACTTAATTATGTGGGTTTACACCTGCTAAATAGAATCAGTTCCTTAAAGTCCAGCTCGGGTCCTGATATCTGTCACATTACCTCATGATGGATGCTTTCACCCCCTTGTCCATTCTCCATTCTATCATTAGTGCATTTTATAGTAAATACAGTGACACCAGAGCCCTCAAAAAATGAAAATAATCTCTTCTCAAATGGTCATATCATCTTTACAATTCTCATTTGTGTTACTAAAGAGTCTTCACGAGTTATAGAACTCACATATAGCAAACTATGCTTGTTGACTCAGTTCATTTATGTGATGTTTTGCACAGAAAAAGTGAATAGTTTTCACTTTGCGTCTCTTCTATTCTATTTCACTCCCTTAACTGCTCTTAATGATAATGTGGACTTTAACATTCTGCTGGTTTTCACTGGACTGCTGCTTTTATTCTCTTATTGAGTTTGGTGTCTACAAAGTCTTTCATAGTACCTAGGAAAAAAATAATCATCAAATATATATCTCCAAGTAGAGTCACAAATTTGATATATATTCACCTGACATTCTCTTTAGAAAGAATGACCTTATACACAAGGAAGCATTATTCATGATTACTATGTAAAGATTTCTTTTCCATGCTGTAATCAACTCCTGAAGTATAGAACATGGATTCCATTTGTGAGGGCTTGTTTTCATTGAGGTGAAGAATGGTTGGTGTATTTACATTTCATTACTAGATTATACCCTTTTGTCCTCCAAAATTTCAGTGCTGCTCACAAATATGACTCCTTTACAGTCTAAACAAAATATCTCACTTTTCTTATTTTGTCACAATGACTACGTTGATACTGAAGGAACAATGTCACTATCATCCGATTTCATAGCTCCTCATATGCAGGAAATTCTTCCATCTTCATGATCACAGCATGATTCCAAGGAGTGCTTGAATTCCTGCCCCATCTAGGATTTCCTCAGAGTTTCTGCTAAAATGCACATCTTTCCAACCTCTCCTGGTTACGTAAAAGTGACCTTAATAGAGTCAATTGTTATACCAGTTATCCAAAATAAACTTAAATAACAGAATGGTTATAAATGCTATGTCCAAATATCAGAACATATGCCTATAATTTTAAAATAGCCAGTAATTATAATTGTCCTCATTCATTTTTTATTGTATCGATAGCTAATACTGCATAATAAGCTGACCTAAATGATATCATTTATATCAAGTGGGATTATATGAGTGGAGTTGTTCTGATCTCTGCTCAGATACTCATGCGTCCGTATCAGCTGGGAGTCTCCACATTGGGTATCTCCAGTCATCCATGCTGTTGCGTGAGGCTGTAATGATCCCTGTCTTGAACCAATGTATGACAATTTATTTATATATGTAGCATAATCTTCCAGTTTGCAAAAAGAATGAGTTTACCAAAAGTAATTTTCCATAAATTAATGTCGCTGTTTTTATATCCATGTAAAATACTTAGCTTCCTATCAAATGATATTCTTCCCTCCTCCATTAAAGTATGACTCAAGCTACCTGTGCTCTATGTGTTACCTTGAGCTAGGAATCATTATTTTTTCCTATTTTTATTTGGCTGGGTGTGATTACATGTAATATGTAGCACATATTTAAAATGTACAAGTTGCTAAATAAAAGGGACCTAACAATCTAAGAGTTTATATTGAATGGGTCCATTTACACATCATTTGAAGAAGTGTATGAAAGTTTTAATTGCATTATTACGTATCTGTGAAAAATGGAATCTCCCTGAGCCTGTTTTCTTATTTCTGTTGTAAAACTGGATAATAATATTTAAGATAAATGTGGTGCAGAACACATGAAATCTGTGGAAACACTGTTTGAGGCCAAAAATTCTCACATCGGTTAGTAGTCTGCTTATGTATATGTGTATTTATATATGCTTATTTAATAAATAAACACATTCGCTCACATATATGTACATAAACAGGCTCAGTAACCCATCTTTTATGTTGAAATAAAATGTGAGAGAATGTTGGAGAGTATAGAGAATGAAATAATGTTAGGTTGAATTAAAACATTTTTTTAAAAAATATGAAAACATAAAGCAAAAACTTGATTGTAAAATGCTTATCCTTAATTTTAATAATAAAATATTGCCGTATCTTCATGTTGAAACGCCTCAAATTCAGAACCACATTTACATTTATGCAATGGGAAATTCTCTGTACTGGTAATGGGGCAAAATCTCCAATTTATCTTTAGATTTTTTCTTCTCCTTAGTGTGGGTTTCAAGATAAAATGTCCTCACCCCCGGGAAGCGCAATGAATGAATTGAGATGCTTAATGTCACTTTCCTCCAAAAACAGTTATTAATAAATGTCTGTATATCATTGCTATTTACTGGTGTAACAAAACATCACACTAATGGGTTTAAAAGAAAAAAAAATGTTGTCTAAAGTTCTGGAGGTCAGAAGTCTGAGGAGATGACAGGCTGAAATCAAGAAATTGCAGGACCCATTCATCCGAACGTTCCAGGGGAGAATTTCTTTCCTCTCCTATTCCAGTTTCTCATGGCCACAATCATTCCTTGGCTCACAGCCCTTTCTCCAACTTCAAGGCCGACAGTGTTGCATCTTTGAATATCTCTCTGATTCCAACTTCTCTTCCTTCCTGTTACATATTCTATGACCACGGTGATGATATTAGTCTCATGTGAATTATAGCCAATCTTTTTTTATTTTTAGGTTTTTTTTTTTTTTGGTGATATTGGTAAGTGAAAGCCAGTAAATTTCAGGTGTACAATTCAACAGTATGGCATATATGATATATGTGTGTGTGTGTGTGTTATATATATATATATATATATATATATATATATATATATATATACCCCACACACACACACACACACACACACACACACACACACACACACATATATATATATATATATATATATATATATATATATATATATATATATCATATGGCATATATGATATATGTGTGTGTATATATCATATATCACATATATATATCACATATATCATATATCACATATAACACACACACATATACATAAACTCTATGGTCAGTGAACACACAATGTAATTTTTATATATCATTATATAATAATATATATTATAAATATTAATATAGATATAAATATAGATATAGACATAGATATTGCATTATGTGTTCACCGCCCATAGTTAATTTCTTCCAGTCACCACACATTTGGCCCATTTCACCTCCTCTATTCTTCTCCCCAGTAACCTCTGGTAATCACTAGTCTATTGTCCATATACATAATTTACATAATGAATTAATTCCTATCTCATGTGAAAAGGCCTCAAGTCCATAAGCACACTTACATTTATGCAATGGGAAATTCTCTATATCAGCTAATGGGGCAAATCCCCAATTTGACGCTGGGTTCTTCTTCTATTAAGTGTGGGTTTTCAACACAAAATGTTCCTCACCCAAAAGAAGTAAATTGAATGAAGTGAGACCCTTACAGTCACTTTCTCCAAAATCAGTTATAGGATAAATATCTGTATAACATTGCTATTGCTGCTAAAACAAAACATCACACTGACATGTTAAAAAAAAATCAAACTTACGGGTTTTAAAACAGACAAATTAATTCACCTAAAGTTCAAGAGATCAGAAGTCTGAAAAAATGGACTAAAATCAAGTTGTCTGTCAGGCATATTTCTTCTGGAGGCTCCAGAGAGAATTTGTTTTCTCTTCATTTCCCACTTCCTATGGTCAGAAGCATTGTTTGGCTCCTGGCCTTTCCCAAACTTCAAAGTCAGCACTGTAGCATCTTCCAATCTCCCAAAGACTCCATCTTTTCTTCTTCCTCTTCCACATTCTAGGATGACAATGATGACATTAGATCCACCTGAAAATCAGGGCCAATGATATCATAAAGGCAGCTTATTAGCTAACCTGTTTCAACTGCTCTTAATCCTTCCTTATAAAGAAAAACAATCTATAAAAATTTCTGGAGATTACTATGTCATTATCTTTTGGAGGCTCTTATTCTGTTTACTATAATTTTTAAATCAGTAATAAATGGTGTCATTCAAGAGTCCTTATTTAAAAGAATCAAAAATAGGTATTTTCAGAAGTATATCATATAATGTTATTTATAATCCTTATATAAAATAAATGAACAATGAATTTTATAACAGTCTAGCTTGTAGAATGAATGCAGATGTCATCTCAGACACACACATTGGTGGCACTGGGATGATGGTGGATGATGGTGGATTTTACAATTGTGACAGAGCTGTGATCTTGAAGGGGTCCTTCTCTCAGGGTTCCAGGCAAGAAACAGAGAGGAGGCATCCATCTATGCTGCATTTTTTTTCTTGTACATAATCTCTAACCCCTCACTCTAGCTCAAAATGACCACAGTAAGAATTTCTAGACTCTTATAGCTGTTAAGTATGTCCTGTGTTCGACTCAGAAACACCTGAAAAGCTGCTGTTTCTTGGTGAAATAAATGCTCCTAACAACTCCTCATATTCTCTTTATTGCACATCTGTAGCACATAATTTACAAATGTTTGTTTTCAAAAGAAGTATGAAATGCTTGAGTGTCTATTTCCTCAAGTAGAATTTAATTTATTTTCCATGATTGATGCACTCTCACATTCTCTTAGGTGGACTGTACAACCCCATTTATTGCTTTGAAACTTTAAATAAAAATTTTCCAGCTGCACTGAGATATAATTCACATAACTTTGTGTAATTTTTCAAGGGCACATTATAATTTATTACACATTTATAGCAAAATTATTACCAAGATTACTATCACATCCAGCACTTCATATAATTACTTCTTTTGTGGCAAAAACATTATGAAATATACTTTCTTAGAACTTTCAAGTATATTATATATGCTAAATATAATCACCTTGCTGTGATTTGAACCCCAGAAACTTAAACAACTTAAAACCAAAGATTGTACCCTTTGATTGATATCTCCACATTTCCCTCATACCTTGTCCAAGGCTTAGTGTTTATTTCTATAAGTTTGGCTTTTTAGAGAGCACATTATGAAGTTTTGTCTTTCTCTTACTTCAGTTATTATAATGCCCTAAAATCCATCCATGTGGTTCTAATGACATAATTTCCTTCTTTTTTATCACTGAATAATATTTAATTATATATTATATATACATATGTAACTTTATCTATTTATTCATTGGTGGAGGCTTAGTTGTTTCCATGTCTTTGCTCTTGTGAATAATTCTGCAATAAACATGGAGTGGATGCAGATACATTTGTGCAATAGTGATTTTATTTACTTCAACTATATACCTGGAAGTGAGGTTATATACATACATACTACATACATACATTATATATATATATATATATATATATATATAATAATATATATATATATATAGAGAGAGAGAGAGAGAGAGAGAGAGAGAGAGAGAGGCGAGAGAAAGAGAGAGAGAGAGAGAGAGAGAGAGCTCTATTTTTTTTCTTTTCTTTTTTTTTCCATTGGTTGAAAAAAATGTACATGTTTCTATAGT